>JASGCC010001377.1:0-37921 GCA_030067915.1 Hydractinia echinata | reverse complement strand
CAGGGAGAGATACTCAGCAATTAAACTGGGCATGGTGGTGGCATTTTAACAGTGAAACGATTAACAGTGGGACTTAATTGAACTGATTTTGGACTTTGACCTTATAAATGTGATAAAAGAACAATTGGACTCCAAAGAAAGAGATCATTCATTTCTATTGAATGATGCTGGAACTCAGAAATTACACTGGGCCGCTGTGGATAACGCTTATTTTAAAAATTCGATAAATAAGATCATTTTTTACTGTGGAACCAATCCTAGCCGTTAGCGCGCGCTGAAGAAATAGAGACAGTTTCAAAACTACATTTCATTGACTTTCTAACGGTATCAGTCCGTTTGAGTTACAACGGTTGCGTCACATATTCGTACCAACATGTATTTAGGATATTTTTCTGATATTACTAGGTTGCATCGCTTTTAACAGTGAAACGATTGACTGTGGGACTTAATTGAACTGATTTTGGACTTTGACCTTATAAATGTGATAAATGAGACAATTGGACTCCAAGAAATAACATTCTTCTTAATTTGACATGATTGCTGGAACTCAGCGATTACACTGGGCGCTGTGGTAGCGCTTTATTTAAAAATTTAGATAAATAAGTCATTTTTTACTGTGGGACCAATCCTAGCCGTTAGCGCGCGCTGAAGAAATAGAGACAGTTTCAAAAACTACATTTCATTGACTTTCTAACGGTATCAGTCCGTTTGAGTTACAACGGTTGCGTCACATATTCGTACCAACATGTATTTAGCGATATTTTTCTGATATTACTAGGTTGCATCGCTTTAACAGTGAAACGATTGACTGTGGGACTTAATTGAACTGATTTTGGACTTTGACCTTATAAATGTGATAAATGAGACAATTGGACTCCAAGAAATAACATTCTTCTTAATT
This sequence comes from Hydractinia echinata, assembly GCA_030067915.1. Taxonomy (NCBI): domain Eukaryota; kingdom Metazoa; phylum Cnidaria; class Hydrozoa; order Anthoathecata; family Hydractiniidae; genus Hydractinia; species Hydractinia echinata. The sequence goes on along the minus strand of JASGCC010001377.1, from coordinate 37,020 downwards.
TGACATGATTGCTGGAACTCAGCGATTACACTGGGCGCTGTGGTAGCGCTTTATTTAAAAATTTAGATAAATAAGTCATTTTTTACTGTGGGACCAATCCTAGCCGTTAGCGCGCGCTGAAGAAATAGAGACAGTTTCAAAAACTACATTTCATTGACTTTCTAACGGTATCAGTCCGTTTGAGTTACAACGGTTGCGTCACATATTCGTACCAACATGTATTTAGCGATATTTTTCTGATATTACTAGGTTGCATCGCTTTTAACAGTGAAACGATTGACTGTGGGACTTAATTGAACTGATTTTGGACTTTGACCTTATAAATGTGATAAATGAGACAATTGGACTCCAAGAAATAACATTCTTCTTAATTTGACATGATTGCTGGAACTCAGCGATTACACTGGGCGCTGTGGTAGCGCTTTATTTAAAAATTTAGATAAATAAGTCATTTTTTACTGTGGGACCAATCCTAGCCGTTAGCAGCGCGCTGAAGAAATAGAGACAGTTTCAAAAACTACATTTCATTGACTTTCTAACGGTATCAGTCCGTTTGAGTTACAACGGTTGCGTCACATATTCGTACCAACATGTATTTAGCGATATTTTTCTGATATTACTAGGTTGCATCGCTTTTAACAGTGAAACGATTGACTGTGGGACTTAATTGAACTGATTTTGGACTTTGACCTTATAAATGTGATAAATGAGACAATTGGACTCCAAGAAATAACATTCTTCTTAATTTGACATGATTGCTGGAACTCAGCGATTACACTGGGCGCTGTGGTAGCGCTTTATTTAAAAATTTAGATAAATAAGTCATTTTTTACTGTGGGACCAATCCTAGCCGTTAGCGCGCGCTGAAGAAATAGAGACAGTTTCAAAAACTACATTTCATTGACTTTCTAACGGTATCAGTCCGTTTGAGTTACAACGGTTGCGTCACATATTCGTACCAACATGTATTTAGCGATATTTTTCTGATATTACTAGGTTGCATCGCTTTTAACAGTGAAACGATTGACTGTGGGACTTAATTGAACTGATTTTGGACTTTGACCTTATAAATGTGATAAATGAGACAATTGGACTCCAAGAAATAACATTCTTCTTAATTTGACATGATTGCTGGAACTCAGCAATTACACTGGGCGCTGTGGTAGCGCTTTATTTAAAAATTTAGATAAATAAGTCATTTTTTACTGTGGGACCAATCCTAGCCGTTAGCGCGCGCTGAAGAAATAGAGACAGTTTCAAAAACTACATTTCATTGACTTTCTAACGGTATCAGTCCGTTTGAGTTACAACGGTTGCGTCACATATTCGTACCAACATGTATTTAGCGATATTTTTCTGATATTACTAGGTTGCATCGCTTTTAACAGTGAAACGATTGACTGTGGGACTTAATTGAACTGATTTTGGACTTTGACCTTATAAATGTGATAAATGAGACAATTGGACTCCAAGAAATAACATTCTTCTTAATTTGACATGATTGCTGGAACTCAGCGATTACACTGGGCGCTGTGGTAGCGCTTTATTTAAAAATTTAGATAAATAAGTCATTTTTTACTGTGGGACCAATCCTAGCCGTTAGCGCGCGCTGAAGAAATAGAGACAGTTTCAAAAACTACATTTCATTGACTTTCTAACGGTATCAGTCCGTTTGAGTTACAACGGTTGCGTCACATATTCGTACCAACATGTATTTAGCGATATTTTTCTGATATTACTAGGTTGCATCGCTTTTAACAGTGAAACGATTGACTGTGGGACTTAATTGAACTGATTTTGGACTTTGACCTTATAAATGTGATAAATGATACAATTGGACTCCAAGAAATAACATTCTTCTTAATTTGACATGATTGCTGGAACTCAGCGATTACACTGGGCGCTGTGGTAGCGCTTTATTTAAAAATTTAGATAAATAAGTCATTTTTTACTGTGGGACCAATCCTAGCCGTTAGCGCGCGCTGAAGAAATAGAGACAGTTTCAAAAACTACATTTCATTGACTTTCTAACGGTATCAGTCCGTTTGAGTTACAACGGTTGCGTCACATATTCGTACCAACATGTATTTAGCGATATTTTTCTGATATTACTAGGTTGCATCGCTTTTAACAGTGAAACGATTGACTGTGGGACTTAATTGAACTGATTTTGGACTTTGACCTTATAAATGTGATAAATGATACAATTGGACTCCAAGAAATAACATTCTTCTTAATTTGACATGATTGCTGGAACTCAGCGATTACACTGGGCGCTGTGGTAGCGCTTTATTTAAAAATTTAGATAAATAAGTCATTTTTTACTGTGGGACCAATCCTAGCCGTTAGCGCGCGCTGAAGAAATAGAGACAGTTTCAAAAACTACATTTCATTGACTTTCTAACGGTATCAGTCCGTTTGAGTTACAACGGTTGCGTCACATATTCGTACCAACATGTATTTAGCGATATTTTTCTGATATTACTAGGTTGCATCGCTTTTAACAGTGAAACGATTGACTGTGGGACTTAATTGAACTGATTTTGGACTTTGACCTTATAAATGTGATAAATGAGACAATTGGACTCCAAGAAATAACATTCTTCTTAATTTGACATGATTGCTGGAACTCAGCGATTACACTGGGCGCTGTGGTAGCGCTTTATTTAAAAATTTAGATAAATAAGTCATTTTTTACTGTGGGACCAATCCTAGCCGTTAGCGCGCGCTGAAGAAATAGAGACAGTTTCAAAAACTACATTTCATTGACTTTCTAACGGTATCAGTCCGTTTGAGTTACAACGGTTGCGTCACATATTCGTACCAACATGTATTTAGCGATATTTTTCTGATATTACTAGGTTGCATCGCTTTTAACAGTGAAACGATTGACTGTGGGACTTAATTGAACTGATTTTGGACTTTGACCTTATAAATGTGATAAATGAGACAATTGGACTCCAAGAAATAACATTCTTCTTAATTTGACATGATTGCTGGAACTCAGCGATTACACTGGGCGCTGTGGTAGCGCTTTATTTAAAAATTTAGATAAATAAGTCATTTTTTACTGTGGGACCAATCCTAGCCGTTAGCGCGCGCTGAAGAAATAGAGACAGTTTCAAAAACTACATTTCATTGACTTTCTAACGGTATCAGTCCGTTTGAGTTACAACGGTTGCGTCACATATTCGTACCAACATGTATTTAGCGATATTTTTCTGATATTACTAGGTTGCATCGCTTTTAACAGTGAAACGATTGACTGTGGGACTTAATTGAACTGATTTTGGACTTTGACCTTATAAATGTGATAAATGATACAATTGGACTCCAAGAAATAACATTCTTCTTAATTTGACATGATTGCTGGAACTCAGCGATTACACTGGGCGCTGTGGTAGCGCTTTATTTAAAAATTTAGATAAATAAGTCATTTTTTACTGTGGGACCAATCCTAGCCGTTAGCGCGCGCTGAAGAAATAGAGACAGTTTCAAAAACTACATTTCATTGACTTTCTAACGGTATCAGTCCGTTTGAGTTACAACGGTTGCGTCACATATTCGTACCAACATGTATTTAGCGATATTTTTCTGATATTACTAGGTTGCATCGCTTTTAACAGTGAAACGATTGACTGTGGGACTTAATTGAACTGATTTTGGACTTTGACCTTATAAATGTGATAAATGAGACAATTGGACTCCAAGAAATAACATTCTTCTTAATTTGACATGATTGCTGGAACTCAGCGATTACACTGGGCGCTGTGGTAGCGCTTTATTTAAAAATTTAGATAAATAAGTCATTTTTTACTGTGGGACCAATCCTAGCCGTTAGCGCGCGCTGAAGAAATAGAGACAGTTTCAAAAACTACATTTCATTGACTTTCTAACGGTATCAGTCCGTTTGAGTTACAACGGTTGCGTCACATATTCGTACCAACATGTATTTAGCGATATTTTTCTGATATTACTAGGTTGCATCGCTTTTAACAGTGAAACGATTGACTGTGGGACTTAATTGAACTGATTTTGGACTTTGACCTTATAAATGTGATAAATGATACAATTGGACTCCAAGAAATAACATTCTTCTTAATTTGACATGATTGCTGGAACTCAGCGATTACACTGGGCGCTGTGGTAGCGCTTTATTTAAAAATTTAGATAAATAAGTCATTTTTTACTGTGGGACCAATCCTAGCCGTTAGCGCGCGCTGAAGAAATAGAGACAGTTTCAAAAACTACATTTCATTGACTTTCTAACGGTATCAGTCCGTTTGAGTTACAACGGTTGCGTCACATATTCGTACCAACATGTATTTAGCGATATTTTTCTGATATTACTAGGTTGCATCGCTTTTAACAGTGAAACGATTGACTGTGGGACTTAATTGAACTGATTTTGGACTTTGACCTTATAAATGTGATAAATGAGACAATTGGACTCCAAGAAATAACATTCTTCTTAATTTGACATGATTGCTGGAACTCAGCGATTACACTGGGCGCTGTGGTAGCGCTTTATTTAAAAATTTAGATAAATAAGTCATTTTTTACTGTGGGACCAATCCTAGCCGTTAGCGCGCGCTGAAGAAATAGAGACAGTTTCAAAAACTACATTTCATTGACTTTCTAACGGTATCAGTCCGTTTGAGTTACAACGGTTGCGTCACATATTCGTACCAACATGTATTTAGCGATATTTTTCTGATATTACTAGGTTGCATCGCTTTTAACAGTGAAACGATTGACTGTGGGACTTAATTGAACTGATTTTGGACTTTGACCTTATAAATGTGATAAATGATACAATTGGACTCCAAGAAATAACATTCTTCTTAATTTGACATGATTGCTGGAACTCAGCAATTACACTGGGCGCTGTGGTAGCGCTTTATTTAAAAATTTAGATAAATAAGTCATTTTTTACTGTGGGACCAATCCTAGCCGTTAGCGCGCGCTGAAGAAATAGAGACAGTTTCAAAAACTACATTTCATTGACTTTCTAACGGTATCAGTCCGTTTGAGTTACAACGGTTGCGTCACATATTCGTACCAACATGTATTTAGCGATATTTTTCTGATATTACTAGGTTGCATCGCTTTTAACAGTGAAACGATTGACTGTGGGACTTAATTGAACTGATTTTGGACTTTGACCTTATAAATGTGATAAATGATACAATTGGACTCCAAGAAATAACATTCTTCTTAATTTGACATGATTGCTGGAACTCAGCGATTACACTGGGCGCTGTGGTAGCGCTTTATTTAAAAATTTAGATAAATAAGTCATTTTTTACTGTGGGACCAATCCTAGCCGTTAGCGCGCGCTGAAGAAATAGAGACAGTTTCAAAAACTACATTTCATTGACTTTCTAACGGTATCAGTCCGTTTGAGTTACAACGGTTGCGTCACATATTCGTACCAACATGTATTTAGCGATATTTTTCTGATATTACTAGGTTGCATCGCTTTTAACAGTGAAACGATTGACTGTGGGACTTAATTGAACTGATTTTGGACTTTGACCTTATAAATGTGATAAATGATACAATTGGACTCCAAGAAATAACATTCTTCTTAATTTGACATGATTGCTGGAACTCAGCAATTACACTGGGCGCTGTGGTAGCGCTTTATTTAAAAATTTAGATAAATAAGTCATTTTTTACTGTGGGACCAATCCTAGCCGTTAGCGCGCGCTGAAGAAATAGAGACAGTTTCAAAAACTACATTTCATTGACTTTCTAACGGTATCAGTCCGTTTGAGTTACAACGGTTGCGTCACATATTCGTACCAACATGTATTTAGCGATATTTTTCTGATATTACTAGGTTGCATCGCTTTTAACAGTGAAACGATTGACTGTGGGACTTAATTGAACTGATTTTGGACTTTGACCTTATAAATGTGATAAATGATACAATTGGACTCCAAGAAATAACATTCTTCTTAATTTGACATGATTGCTGGAACTCAGCAATTACACTGGGCGCTGTGGTAGCGCTTTATTTAAAAATTTAGATAAATAAGTCATTTTTTACTGTGGGACCAATCCTAGCCGTTAGCGCGCGCTGAAGAAATAGAGACAGTTTCAAAAACTACATTTCATTGACTTTCTAACGGTATCAGTCCGTTTGAGTTACAACGGTTGCGTCACATATTCGTACCAACATGTATTTAGCGATATTTTTCTGATATTACTAGGTTGCATCGCTTTTAACAGTGAAACGATTGACTGTGGGACTTAATTGAACTGATTTTGGACTTTGACCTTATAAATGTGATAAATGATACAATTGGACTCCAAGAAATAACATTCTTCTTAATTTGACATGATTGCTGGAACTCAGCGATTACACTGGGCGCTGTGGTAGCGCTTTATTTAAAAATTTAGATAAATAAGTCATTTTTTACTGTGGGACCAATCCTAGCCGTTAGCGCGCGCTGAAGAAATAGAGACAGTTTCAAAAACTACATTTCATTGACTTTCTAACGGTATCAGTCCGTTTGAGTTACAACGGTTGCGTCACATATTCGTACCAACATGTATTTAGCGATATTTTTCTGATATTACTAGGTTGCATCGCTTTTAACAGTGAAACGATTGACTGTGGGACTTAATTGAACTGATTTTGGACTTTGACCTTATAAATGTGATAAATGATACAATTGGACTCCAAGAAATAACATTCTTCTTAATTTGACATGATTGCTGGAACTCAGCAATTACACTGGGCGCTGTGGTAGCGCTTTATTTAAAAATTTAGATAAATAAGTCATTTTTTACTGTGGGACCAATCCTAGCCGTTAGCGCGCGCTGAAGAAATAGAGACAGTTTCAAAAACTACATTTCATTGACTTTCTAACGGTATCAGTCCGTTTGAGTTACAACGGTTGCGTCACATATTCGTACCAACATGTATTTAGCGATATTTTTCTGATATTACTAGGTTGCATCGCTTTTAACAGTGAAACGATTGACTGTGGGACTTAATTGAACTGATTTTGGACTTTGACCTTATAAATGTGATAAATGATACAATTGGACTCCAAGAAATAACATTCTTCTTAATTTGACATGATTGCTGGAACTCAGCAATTACACTGGGCGCTGTGGTAGCGCTTTATTTAAAAATTTAGATAAATAAGTCATTTTTTACTGTGGGACCAATCCTAGCCGTTAGCACGCGCTGAAGAAATAGAGACAGTTTCAAAAACTACATTTCATTGACTTTCTAACGGTATCAGTCCGTTTGAGTTACAACGGTTGCGTCACATATTCGTACCAACATGTATTTAGCGATATTTTTCTGATATTACTAGGTTGCATCGCTTTTAACAGTGAAACGATTGACTGTGGGACTTAATTGAACTGATTTTGGACTTTGACCTTATAAATGTGATAAATGATACAATTGGACTCCAAGAAATAACATTCTTCTTAATTTGACATGATTGCTGGAACTCAGCAATTACACTGGGCGCTGTGGTAGCGCTTTATTTAAAAATTTAGATAAATAAGTCATTTTTTACTGTGGGACCAATCCTAGCCGTTAGCACGCGCTGAAGAAATAGAGACAGTTTCAAAAACTACATTTCATTGACTTTCTAACGGTATCAGTCCGTTTGAGTTACAACGGTTGCGTCACATATTCGTACCAACATGTATTTAGCGATATTTTTCTGATATTACTAGGTTGCATCGCTTTTAACAGTGAAACGATTGACTGTGGGACTTAATTGAACTGATTTTGGACTTTGACCTTATAAATGTGATAAATGAACAATTGGACTCCAAGAAATAACATTCTTCTTAATTTGACATGATTGCTGGAACTCAGCAATTACACTGGGCGCTGTGGTAGCGCTTTATTTAAAAATTTAGATAAATAAGTCATTTTTTACTGTGGGACCAATCCTAGCCGTTAGCGCGCGCTGAAGAAATAGAGACAGTTTCAAAAACTACATTTCATTGACTTTCTAACGGTATCAGTCCGTTTGAGTTACAACGGTTGCGTCACATATTCGTACCAACATGTATTTAGCGATATTTTTCTGATATTACTAGGTTGCATCGCTTTTAACAGTGAAACGATTGACTGTGGGACTTAATTGAACTGATTTTGGACTTTGACCTTATAAATGTGATAAATGATACAATTGGACTCCAAGAAATAACATTCTTCTTAATTTGACATGATTGCTGGAACTCAGCAATTACACTGGGCGCTGTGGTAGCGCTTTATTTAAAAATTTAGATAAATAAGTCATTTTTACTGTGGGACCAATCCTAGCCGTTAGCGCGCGCTGAAGAAATAGAGACAGTTTCAAAAACTACATTTCATTGACTTTCTAACGGTATCAGTCCGTTTGAGTTACAACGGTTGCGTCACATATTCGTACCAACATGTATTTAGCGATATTTTTCTGATATTACTAGGTTGCATCGCTTTTAACAGTGAAACGATTGACTGTGGGACTTAATTGAACTGATTTTGGACTTTGGCCTTATAAATGTGATAAATGAGACAATTGGACTCCAAGAAATAACATTCTTCTTAATTTGACATGATTGCTGGAACTCAGCAAATTACACTGGGCGCTGTGGTAGCGCTTTATTTAAAAATTTAGATAAATAAGTCATTTTTACTGTGGAACCAATCCTAGCCGTTAGCGCGCGCTGAAGAAATAGAGACAGTTTCAAAAACTACATTTCATTGACTTTCTAACGGTATCAGTCCGTTTGAGTTACAACGGTTGCGTCACATATTCGTACCAACATGTATTTAGCGATATTTTTCTGATATTACTAGGTTGCATCGCTTTTAACAGTGAAACGATTGACTGTGGGACTTAATTGAACTGATTTTGGACTTTGACCTTATAAATGTGATAAATGATACAATTGGACTCCAAGAAATAACATTCTTCTTAATTTGACATGATTGCTGGAACTCAGCAATTACACTGGGCGCTGTGGTAGCGCTTTATTTAAAAATTTAGATAAATAAGTCATTTTTACTGTGGGACCAATCCTAGCCGTTAGCGCGCGCTGAAGAAATAGAGACAGTTTCAAAAACTACATTTCATTGACTTTCTAACGGTATCAGTCCGTTTGAGTTACAACGGTTGCGTCACATATTCGTACCAACATGTATTTAGCGATATTTTTCTGATATTACTAGGTTGCATCGCTTTTAACAGTGAAACGATTGACTGTGGGACTTAATTGAACTGATTTTGGACTTTGGCCTTATAAATGTGATAAATGATACAATTGGACTCCAAGAAATAACATTCTTCTTAATTTGACATGATTGCTGGAACTCAGCAATTACACTGGGCGCTGTGGTAGCGCTTATTTAAAAATTTAGATAAATAAGTCATTTTTTACTGTGGGACCAATCCTAGCCGTTAGCACGCGCTGAAGAAATAGAGACAGTTTCAAAAACTACATTTCATTGACTTTCTAACGGTATCAGTCCGTTTGAGTTACAACGGTTGCGTCACATATTCGTACCAACATGTATTTAGCGATATTTTTCTGATATTACTAGGTTGCATCGCTTTTAACAGTGAAACGATTGACTGTGGGACTTAATTGAACTGATTTTGGACTTTGGCCTTATAAATGTGATAAATGATACAATTGGACTCCAAGAAATAACATTCTTCTTAATTTGACATGATTGCTGGAACTCAGAAATTACACTGGGCGCTGTGGTAGCGCTTTATTTAAAAATTTAGATAAATAAGTCATTTTTTACTGTGGGACCAATCCTAGCCGTTAGCACGCGCTGAAGAAATAGAGACAGTTTCAAAAACTACATTTCATTGACTTTCTAACGGTATCAGTCCGTTTGAGTTACAACGGTTGCGTCACATATTCGTACCAACATGTATTTAGCGATATTTTTCTGATATTACTAGGTTGCATCGCTTTTAACAGTGAAACGATTGACTGTGGGACTTAATTGAACTGATTTTGGACTTTGACCTTATAAATGTGATAAATGATACAATTGGACTCCAAGAAATAACATTCTTCTTAATTTGACATGATTGCTGGAACTCAGCAATTACACTGGGCGCTGTGGTAGCGCTTTATTTAAAAATTTAGATAAATAAGTCATTTTTTACTGTGGGACCAATCCTAGCCGTTAGCACGCGCTGAAGAAATAGAGACAGTTTCAAAAACTACATTTCATTGACTTTCTAACGGTATCAGTCCGTTTGAGTTACAACGGTTGCGTCACATATTCGTACCAACATGTATTTAGCGATATTTTTCTGATATTACTAGGTTGCATCGCTTTTAACAGTGAAACGATTGACTGTGGGACTTAATTGAACTGATTTTGGACTTTGGCCTTATAAATGTGATAAATGATACAATTGGACTCCAAGAAATAACATTCTTCTTAATTTGACATGATTGCTGGAACTCAGAATTACACTGGGCGCTGTGGTAGCGCTTTATTTAAAAATTTAGATAAATAAGTCATTTTTTACTGTGGGACCAATCCTAGCCGTTAGCACGCGCTGAAGAAATAGAGACAGTTTCAAAAACTACATTTCATTGACTTTCTAACGGTATCAGTCCGTTTGAGTTACAACGGTTGCGTCACATATTCGTACCAACATGTATTTAGCGATATTTTTCTGATATTACTAGGTTGCATCGCTTTTAACAGTGAAACGATTGACTGTGGGACTTAATTGAACTGATTTTGGACTTTGGCCTTATAAATGTGATAAATGATACAATTGGACTCCAAGAAATAACATTCTTCTTAATTTGACATGATTGCTGGAACTCAGCAATTACACTGGGCGCTGTGGTAGCGCTTTATTTAAAAATTTAGATAAATAAGTCATTTTTTACTGTGGGACCAATCCTAGCCGTTAGCACGCGCTGAAGAAATAGAGACAGTTTCAAAAACTACATTTCATTGACTTTCTAACGGTATCAGTCCGTTTGAGTTACAACGGTTGCGTCACATATTCGTACCAACATGTATTTAGCGATATTTTTCTGATATTACTAGGTTGCATCGCTTTTAACAGTGAAACGATTGACTGTGGGACTTAATTGAACTGATTTTGGACTTTGACCTTATAAATGTGATAAATGATACAATTGGACTCCAAGAAATAACATTCTTCTTAATTTGACATGATTGCTGGAACTCAGCAATTACACTGGGCGCTGTGGTAGCGCTTTATTTAAAATTTTAGATAAATAAGTCATTTTTACTGTGGGACCAATCCTAGCCGTTAGCGCGCGCTGAAGAAATAGAGACAGTTTCAAAAACTACATTTCATTGACTTTCTAACGGTATCAGTCCGTTTGAGTTACAACGGTTGCGTCACATATTCGTACCAACATGTATTTAGCGATATTTTTCTGATATTACTAGGTTGCATCGCTTTTAACAGTGAAACGATTGACTGTGGGACTTAATTGAACTGATTTTGGACTTTGGCCTTATAAATGTGATAAATGATACAATTGGACTCCAAGAAATAACATTCTTCTTAATTTGACATGATTGCTGGAACTCAGAAATTACACTGGGCGCTGTGGTAGCGCTTATTTAAAAATTTAGATAAATAAGTCATTTTTTACTGTGGGACCAATCCTAGCCGTTAGCACGCGCTGAAGAAATAGAGACAGTTTCAAAAACTACATTTCATTGACTTTCTAACGGTATCAGTCCGTTTGAGTTACAACGGTTGCGTCACATATTCGTACGAACATGTATTTAGCGATATTTTTCTGATATTACTAGGTTGCATCGCTTTTAACAGTGAAACGATTGACTGTGGGACTTAATTGAACTGATTTTGGACTTTGACCTTATAAATGTGATAAATGATACAATTGGACTCCAAGAAATAACATTCTTCTTAATTTGACATGATTGCTGGAACTCAGCAATTACACTGGGCGCTGTGGTAGCGCTTTATTTAAAAATTTAGATAAATAAGTCATTTTTTACTGTGGGACCAATCCTAGCCGTTAGCACGCGCTGAAGAAATAGAGACAGTTTCAAAAACTACATTTCATTGACTTTCTAACGGTATCAGTCCGTTTGAGTTACAACGGTTGCGTCACATATTCGTACGAACATGTATTTAGCGATATTTTTCTGATATTACTAGGTTGCATCGCTTTTAACAGTGAAACGATTGACTGTGGGACTTAATTGAACTGATTTTGGACTTTGGCCTTATAAATGTGATAAATGATACAATTGGACTCCAAGAAATAACATTCTTCTTAATTTGACATGATTGCTGGAACTCAGGAATTACACTGGGCGCTGTGGTAGCGCTTTATTTAAAAATTTAGATAAATAAGTCATTTTTTACTGTGGGACCAATCCTAGCCGTTAGCACGCGCTGAAGAAATAGAGACAGTTTCAAAAACTACATTTCATTGACTTTCTAACGGTATCAGTCCGTTTGAGTTACAACGGTTGCGTCACATATTCGTACCAACATGTATTTAGCGATATTTTTCTGATATTACTAGGTTGCATCGCTTTTAACAGTGAAACGATTGACTGTGGGACTTAATTGAACTGATTTTGGACTTTGACCTTATAAATGTGATAAATGATACAATTGGACTCCAAGAAATAACATTCTTCTTAATTTGACATGATTGCTGGAACTCAGCAATTACACTGGGCGCTGTGGTAGCGCTTTATTTAAAAATTTAGATAAATAAGTCATTTTTTACTGTGGGACCAATCCTAGCCGTTAGCGCGCGCTGAAGAAATAGAGACAGTTTCAAAAACTACATTTCATTGACTTTCTAACGGTATCAGTCCGTTTGAGTTACAACGGTTGCGTCACATATTCGTACCAACATGTATTTAGCGATATTTTTCTGATATTACTAGGTTGCATCGCTTTTAACAGTGAAACGATTGACTGTGGGACTTAATTGAACTGATTTTGGACTTTGACCTTATAAATGTGATAAATGATACAATTGGACTCCAAGAAATAACATTCTTCTTAATTTGACATGATTGCTGGAACTCAGCAATTACACTGGGCGCTGTGGTAGCGCTTTATTTAAAAATTTAGATAAATAAGTCATTTTTACTGTGGGACCAATCCTAGCCGTTAGCACGCGCTGAAGAAATAGAGACAGTTTCAAAAACTACATTTCATTGACTTTCTAACGGTATCAGTCCGTTTGAGTTACAACGGTTGCGTCACATATTCGTACCAACATGTATTTAGCGATATTTTTCTGATATTACTAGGTTGCATCGCTTTTAACAGTGAAACGATTGACTGTGGGACTTAATTGAACTGATTTTGGACTTTGACCTTATAAATGTGATAAATGATACAATTGGACTCCAAGAAATAACATTCTTCTTAATTTGACATGATTGCTGGAACTCAGCAATTACACTGGGCGCTGTGGTAGCGCTTTATTTAAAAATTTAGATAAATAAGTCATTTTTTACTGTGGGACCAATCCTAGCCGTTAGCGCGCGCTGAAGAAATAGAGACAGTTTCAAAAACTACATTTCATTGACTTTCTAACGGTATCAGTCCGTTTGAGTTACAACGGTTGCGTCACATATTCGTACCAACATGTATTTAGCGATATTTTTCTGATATTACTAGGTTGCATCGCTTTTAACAGTGAAACGATTGACTGTGGGACTTAATTGAACTGATTTTGGACTTTGGCCTTATAAATGTGATAAATGATACAATTGGACTCCAAGAAATAACATTCTTCTTAATTTGACATGATTGCTGGAACTCAGAAATTACACTGGGCGCTGTGGTAGCGCTTATTTAAAAATTTAGATAAATAAGTCATTTTTTACTGTGGGACCAATCCTAGCCGTTAGCACGCGCTGAAGAAATAGAGACAGTTTCAAAAACTACATTTCATTGACTTTCTAACGGTATCAGTCCGTTTGAGTTACAACGGTTGCGTCACATATTCGTACCAACATGTATTTAGCGATATTTTCTGATATTACTAGGTTGCATCGCTTTTAACAGTGAAACGATTGACTGTGGGACTTAATTGAACTGATTTTGGACTTTGACCTTATAAATGTGATAAATGATACAATTGGACTCCAAGAAATAACATTCTTCTTAATTTGACATGATTGCTGGAACTCAGCAATTACACTGGGCGCTGTGGTAGCGCTTTATTTAAAAATTTAGATAAATAAGTCATTTTTTACTGTGGGACCAATCCTAGCCGTTAGCACGCGCTGAAGAAATAGAGACAGTTTCAAAAACTACATTTCATTGACTTTCTAACGGTATCAGTCCGTTTGAGTTACAACGGTTGCGTCACATATTCGTACCAACATGTATTTAGCGATATTTTTCTGATATTACTAGGTTGCATCGCTTTTAACAGTGAAACGATTGACTGTGGGACTTAATTGAACTGATTTTGGACTTTGACCTTATAAATGTGATAAATGATACAATTGGACTCCAAGAAATAACATTCTTCTTAATTTGACATGATTGCTGGAACTCAGCAATTACACTGGGCGCTGTGGTAGCGCTTTATTTAAAAATTTAGATAAATAAGTCATTTTTACTGTGGGACCAATCCTAGCCGTTAGCGCGCGCTGAAGAAATAGAGACAGTTTCAAAAACTACATTTCATTGACTTTCTAACGGTATCAGTCCGTTTGAGTTACAACGGTTGCGTCACATATTCGTACCAACATGTATTTAGCGATATTTTTCTGATATTACTAGGTTGCATCGCTTTTAACAGTGAAACGATTGACTGTGGGACTTAATTGAACTGATTTTGGACTTTGACCTTATAAATGTGATAAATGATACAATTGGACTCCAAGAAATAACATTCTTCTTAATTTGACATGATTGCTGGAACTCAGCAATTACACTGGGCGCTGTGGTAGCGCTTTATTTAAAAATTTAGATAAATAAGTCATTTTTTACTGTGGGACCAATCCTAGCCGTTAGCACGCGCTGAAGAAATAGAGACAGTTTCAAAAACTACATTTCATTGACTTTCTAACGGTATCAGTCCGTTTGAGTTACAACGGTTGCGTCACATATTCGTACCAACATGTATTTAGCGATATTTTTCTGATATTACTAGGTTGCATCGCTTTTAACAGTGAAACGATTGACTGTGGGACTTAATTGAACTGATTTTGGACTTTGACCTTATAAATGTGATAAATGATACAATTGGACTCCAAGAAATAACATTCTTCTTAATTTGACATGATTGCTGGAACTCAGCAATTACACTGGGCGCTGTGGTAGCGCTTTATTTAAAAATTTAGATAAATAAGTCATTTTTTACTGTGGGACCAATCCTAGCCGTTAGCGCGCGCTGAAGAAATAGAGACAGTTTCAAAAACTACATTTCATTGACTTTCTAACGGTATCAGTCCGTTTGAGTTACAACGGTTGCGTCACATATTCGTACCAACATGTATTTAGCGATATTTTCTGCGATATTTTCTGATATTACTAGGTTGCATCGCTTTTAACAGTGAAACGATTGACTGTGGGACTTAATTGAACTGATTTTGGACTTTGACCTTATAAATGTGATAAATGAGACAATTGGACTCCAAGAAATAACATTCTTCTTAATTTGACATGATTGCTGGAACTCAGCAATTACACTGGGCGCTGTGGTAGCGCTTTATTTAAAAATTTAGATAAATAAGTCATTTTTTACTGTGGACCAATCCTAGCCGTTAGCGCGCGCTGAAGAAATAGAGACAGTTTCAAAAACTACATTTCATTGACTTTCTAACGGTATCAGTCCGTTTGAGTTACAACGGTTGCGTCACATATTCGTACCAACATGTATTTAGCGATATTTTTCTGATATTACTAGGTTGCATCGCTAACAGTGAAACGATTGACTGTGGGACTTAATTGAACTGATTTTGGACTTTGACCTTATAAATGTGATAAATGAGACAATTGGACTCCAAGAAATAACATTCTTCTTAATTTGACATGATTGCTGGAACTCAGCGATTACACTGGGCGCTGTGGTAGCGCTTTATTTAAAAATTTAGATAAATAAGTCATTTTTTACTGTGGGACCAATCCTAGCCGTTAGCGCGCGCTGAAGAAATAGAGACAGTTTCAAAAACTACATTTCATTGACTTTCTAACGGTATCAGTCCGTTTGAGTTACAACGGTTGCGTCACATATTCGTACCAACATGTATTTAGCGATATTTTTCTGATATTACTAGGTTGCATCGCTTTTAACAGTGAAACGATTGACTGTGGGACTTAATTGAACTGATTTTGGACTTTGACCTTATAAATGTGATAAATGATACAATTGGACTCCAAGAAATAACATTCTTCTTAATTTGACATGATTGCTGGAACTCAGCAATTACACTGGGCGCTGTGGTAGCGCTTTATTTAAAAATTTAGATAAATAAGTCATTTTTTACTGTGGGACCAATCCTAGCCGTTAGCGCGCGCTGAAGAAATAGAGACAGTTTCAAAAACTACATTTCATTGACTTTCTAACGGTATCAGTCCGTTTGAGTTACAACGGTTGCGTCACATATTCGTACCAACATGTATTTAGCGATATTTTTCTGATATTACTAGGTTGCATCGCTTTTAACAGTGAAACGATTGACTGTGGGACTTAATTGAACTGATTTTGGACTTTGACCTTATAAATGTGATAAATGATACAATTGGACTCCAAGAAATAACATTCTTCTTAATTTGACATGATTGCTGGAACTCAGCAATTACACTGGGCGCTGTGGTAGCGCTTTATTTAAAAATTTAGATAAATAAGTCATTTTTTACTGTGGGACCAATCCTAGCCGTTAGCGCGCGCTGAAGAAATAGAGACAGTTTCAAAAACTACATTTCATTGACTTTCTAACGGTATCAGTCCGTTTGAGTTACAACGGTTGCGTCACATATTCGTACCAACATGTATTTAGCGATATTTTTCTGATATTACTAGGTTGCATCGCTTTTAACAGTGAAACGATTGACTGTGGGACTTAATTGAACTGATTTTGGACTTTGACCTTATAAATGTGATAAATGATACAATTGGACTCCAAGAAATAACATTCTTCTTAATTTGACATGATTGCTGGAACTCAGCAATTACACTGGGCGCTGTGGTAGCGCTTTATTTAAAAATTTAGATAAATAAGTCATTTTTTACTGTGGGACCAATCCTAGCCGTTAGCGCGCGCTGAAGAAATAGAGACAGTTTCAAAAACTACATTTCATTGACTTTCTAACGGTATCAGTCCGTTTGAGTTACAACGGTTGCGTCACATATTCGTACCAACATGTATTTAGCGATATTTTTCTGATATTACTAGGTTGCATCGCTTTTAACAGTGAAACGATTGACTGTGGGACTTAATTGAACTGATTTTGGACTTTGACCTTATAAATGTGATAAATGATACAATTGGACTCCAAGAAATAACATTCTTCTTAATTTGACATGATTGCTGGAACTCAGCAATTACACTGGGCGCTGTGGTAGCGCTTTATTAAAAATTTAGATAAATAAGTCATTTTTTACTGTGGGACCAATCCTAGCCGTTAGCGCGCGCTGAAGAAATAGAGACAGTTTCAAAAACTACATTTCATTGACTTTCTAACGGTATCAGTCCGTTTGAGTTACAACGGTTGCGTCACATATTCGTACCAACATGTATTTAGCGATATTTTCTGATATTACTAGGTTGCATCGCTTTTAACAGTGAAACGATTGACTGTGGGACTTAATTGAACTGATTTTGGACTTTGACCTTATAAATGTGATAAATGACACAATTGGACTCCAAGAAATAACATTCTTCTTAATTTGACATGATTGCTGGAACTCAGCAATTACACTGGGCGCTGTGGTAGCGCTTTATTTAAAAATTTAGATAAATAAGTCATTTTTTACTGTGGAACCAATCCTAGCCGTTAGCGCGCGCTGAAGAAATAGAGACAGTTTCAAAAACTACATTTCATTGACTTTCTAACGGTATCAGTCCGTTTGAGTTACAACGGTTGCGTCACATATTCGTACCAACATGTATTTAGCGATATTTTTCTGATATTACTAGGTTGCATCGCTTTTAACAGTGAAACGATTGACTGTGGGACTTAATTGAACTGATTTTGGACTTTGACCTTATAAATGTGATAAATGAGACAATTGGACTCCAAGAAATAACATTCTTCTTAATTTGACATGATTGCTGGAACTCAGCAATTACACTGGGCGCTGTGGTAGCGCTTTATTTAAAAATTTAGATAAATAAGTCATTTTTACTGTGGGACCAATCCTAGCCGTTAGCGCGCGCTGAAGAAATAGAGACAGTTTCAAAAACTACATTTCATTGACTTTCTAACGGTATCAGTCCGTTTGAGTTACAACGGTTGCGTCACATATTCGTACCAACATGTATTTAGCGATATTTTTCTGATATTACTAGGTTGCATCGCTTTTAACAGTGAAACGATTGACTGTGGGACTTAATTGAACTGATTTTGGACTTTGACCTTATAAATGTGATAAATGAGACAATTGGACTCCAAGAAATAACATTCTTCTTAATTTGACATGATTGCTGGAACTCAGCAATTACACTGGGCGCTGTGGTAGCGCTTTATTTAAAAATTTAGATAAATAAGTCATTTTTTACTGTGGGACCAATCCTAGCCGTTAGCGCGCGCTGAAGAAATAGAGACAGTTTCAAAAACTACATTTCATTGACTTTCTAACGGTATCAGTCCGTTTGAGTTACAACGGTTGCGTCACATATTCGTACCAACATGTATTTAGCGATATTTTTCTGATATTACTAGGTTGCATCGCTTTTAACAGTGAAACGATTGACTGTGGGACTTAATTGAACTGATTTTGGACTTTGACCTTATAAATGTGATAAATGATACAATTGGACTCCAAGAAATAACATTCTTCTTAATTTGACATGATTGCTGGAACTCAGCAATTACACTGGGCGCTGTGGTAGCGCTTTATTTAAAAATTTAGATAAATAAGTCATTTTTTACTGTGGGACCAATCCTAGCCGTTAGCGCGCGCTGAAGAAATAGAGACAGTTTCAAAAACTACATTTCATTGACTTTCTAACGGTATCAGTCCGTTTGAGTTACAACGGTTGCGTCACATATTCGTACCAACATGTATTTAGCGATATTTTTCTGATATTACTAGGTTGCATCGCTTTTAACAGTGAAACGATTGACTGTGGGACTTAATTGAACTGATTTTGGACTTTGACCTTATAAATGTGATAAATGAGACAATTGGACTCCAAGAAATAACATTCTTCTTAATTTGACATGATTGCTGGAACTCAGCAATTACACTGGGCGCTGTGGTAGCGCTTTATTTAAAAATTTAGATAAATAAGTCATTTTTTACTGTGGGACCAATCCTAGCCGTTAGCGCGCGCTGAAGAAATAGAGACAGTTTCAAAAACTACATTTCATTGACTTTCTAACGGTATCAGTCCGTTTGAGTTACAACGGTTGCGTCACATATTCGTACCAACATGTATTTAGCGATATTTTTCTGATATTACTAGGTTGCATCGCTTTTAACAGTGAAACGATTGACTGTGGGACTTAATTGAACTGATTTTGGACTTTGACCTTATAAATGTGATAAATGAGACAATTGGACTCCAAGAAATAACATTCTTCTTAATTTGACATGATTGCTGGAACTCAGCAATTACACTGGGCGCTGTGGTAGCGCTTTATTTAAAAATTTAGATAAATAAGTCATTTTTTACTGTGGGACCAATCCTAGCCGTTAGCGCGCGCTGAAGAAATAGAGACAGTTTCAAAAACTACATTTCATTGACTTTCTAACGGTATCAGTCCGTTTGAGTTACAACGGTTGCGTCACATATTCGTACCAACATGTATTTAGCGATATTTTTCTGATATTACTAGGTTGCATCGCTTTTAACAGTGAAACGATTGACTGTGGGACTTAATTGAACTGATTTTGGACTTTGACCTTATAAATGTGATAAATGAGACAATTGGACTCCAAGAAATAACATTCTTCTTAATTTGACATGATTGCTGGAACTCAGCAATTACACTGGGCGCTGTGGTAGCGCTTTATTTAAAAATTTAGATAAATAAGTCATTTTTACTGTGGGACCAATCCTAGCCGTTAGCGCGCGCTGAAGAAATAGAGACAGTTTCAAAAACTACATTTCATTGACTTTCTAACGGTATCAGTCCGTTTGAGTTACAACGGTTGCGTCACATATTCGTACCAACATGTATTTAGCGATATTTTTCTGATATTACTAGGTTGCATCGCTTTTAACAGTGAAACGATTGACTGTGGGACTTAATTGAACTGATTTTGGACTTTGACCTTATAAATGTGATAAATGAGACAATTGGACTCCAAGAAATAACATTCTTCTTAATTTGACATGATTGCTGGAACTCAGCAATTACACTGGGCGCTGTGGTAGCGCTTTATTTAAAAATTTAGATAAATAAGTCATTTTTTACTGTGGGACCAATCCTAGCCGTTAGCGCGCGCTGAAGAAATAGAGACAGTTTCAAAAACTACATTTCATTGACTTTCTAACGGTATCAGTCCGTTTGAGTTACAACGGTTGCGTCACATATTCGTACCAACATGTATTTAGCGATATTTTTCTGATATTACTAGGTTGCATCGCTTTTAACAGTGAAACGATTGACTGTGGGACTTAATTGAACTGATTTTGGACTTTGACCTTATAAATGTGATAAATGAGACAATTGGACTCCAAGAAATAACATTCTTCTTAATTTGACATGATTGCTGGAACTCAGCAATTACACTGGGCGCTGTGGTAGCGCTTTATTTAAAAATTTAGATAAATAAGTCATTTTTTACTGTGGGACCAATCCTAGCCGTTAGCGCGCGCTGAAGAAATAGAGACAGTTTCAAAAACTACATTTCATTGACTTTCTAACGGTATCAGTCCGTTTGAGTTACAACGGTTGCGTCACATATTCGTACCAACATGTATTTAGCGATATTTTTCTGATATTACTAGGTTGCATCGCTTTTAACAGTGAAACGATTGACTGTGGGACTTAATTGAACTGATTTTGGACTTTGACCTTATAAATGTGATAAATGAGACAATTGGACTCCAAGAAATAACATTCTTCTTAATTTGACATGATTGCTGGAACTCAGCGATTACACTGGGCGCTGTGGTAGCGCTTTATTTAAAAATTTAGATAAATAAGTCATTTTTTACTGTGGGACCAATCCTAGCCGTTAGCGCGCGCTGAAGAAATAGAGACAGTTTCAAAAACTACATTTCATTGACTTTCTAACGGTATCAGTCCGTTTGAGTTACAACGGTTGCGTCACATATTCGTACCAACATGTATTTAGCGATATTTTTCTGATATTACTAGGTTGCATCGCTTTTAACAGTGAAACGATTGACTGTGGGACTTAATTGAACTGATTTTGGACTTTGACCTTATAAATGTGATAAATGAGACAATTGGACTCCAAGAAATAACATTCTTCTTAATTTGACATGATTGCTGGAACTCAGCAATTACACTGGGCGCTGTGGTAGCGCTTTATTTAAAAATTTAGATAAATAAGTCATTTTTTACTGTGGGACCAATCCTAGCCGTTAGCGCGCGCTGAAGAAATAGAGACAGTTTCAAAAACTACATTTCATTGACTTTCTAACGGTATCAGTCCGTTTGAGTTACAACGGTTGCGTCACATATTCGTACCAACATGTATTTAGCGATATTTTTCTGATATTACTAGGTTGCATCGCTTTTAACAGTGAAACGATTGACTGTGGGACTTAATTGAACTGATTTTGGACTTTGACCTTATAAATGTGATAAATGAGACAATTGGACTCCAAGAAATAACATTCTTCTTAATTTGACATGATTGCTGGAACTCAGCAATTACACTGGGCGCTGTGGTAGCGCTTTATTTAAAAATTTAGATAAATAAGTCATTTTTTACTGTGGGACCAATCCTAGCCGTTAGCGCGCGCTGAAGAAATAGAGACAGTTTCAAAAACTACATTTCATTGACTTTCTAACGGTATCAGTCCGTTTGAGTTACAACGGTTGCGTCACATATTCGTACCAACATGTATTTAGCGATATTTTTCTGATATTACTAGGTTGCATCGCTTTTAACAGTGAAACGATTGACTGTGGGACTTAATTGAACTGATTTTGGACTTTGACCTTATAAATGTGATAAATGAGACAATTGGACTCCAAGAAATAACATTCTTCTTAATTTGACATGATTGCTGGAACTCAGCGATTACACTGGGCGCTGTGGTAGCGCTTTATTTAAAAATTTAGATAAATAAGTCATTTTTTACTGTGGGACCAATCCTAGCCGTTAGCGCGCGCTGAAGAAATAGAGACAGTTTCAAAAACTACATTTCATTGACTTTCTAACGGTATCAGTCCGTTTGAGTTACAACGGTTGCGTCACATATTCGTACCAACATGTATTTAGCGATATTTTTCTGATATTACTAGGTTGCATCGCTTTTAACAGTGAAACGATTGACTGTGGGACTTAATTGAACTGATTTTGGACTTTGACCTTATAAATGTGATAAATGAGACAATTGGACTCCAAGAAATAACATTCTTCTTAATTTGACATGATTGCTGGAACTCAGCAATTACACTGGGCGCTGTGGTAGCGCTTTATTTAAAAATTTAGATAAATAAGTCATTTTTTACTGTGGGACCAATCCTAGCCGTTAGCGCGCGCTGAAGAAATAGAGACAGTTTCAAAAACTACATTTCATTGACTTTCTAACGGTATCAGTCCGTTTGAGTTACAACGGTTGCGTCACATATTCGTACCAACATGTATTTAGCGATATTTTTCTGATATTACTAGGTTGCATCGCTTTTAACAGTGAAACGATTGACTGTGGGACTTAATTGAACTGATTTTGGACTTTGACCTTATAAATGTGATAAATGAGACAATTGGACTCCAAGAAATAACATTCTTCTTAATTTGACATGATTGCTGGAACTCAGCAATTACACTGGGCGCTGTGGTAGCGCTTTATTTAAAAATTTAGATAAATAAGTCATTTTTTACTGTGGGACCAATCCTAGCCGTTAGCGCGCGCTGAAGAAATAGAGACAGTTTCAAAAACTACATTTCATTGACTTTCTAACGGTATCAGTCCGTTTGAGTTACAACGGTTGCGTCACATATTCGTACCAACATGTATTTAGCGATATTTTTCTGATATTACTAGGTTGCATCGCTTTTAACAGTGAAACGATTGACTGTGGGACTTAATTGAACTGATTTTGGACTTTGACCTTATAAATGTGATAAATGAGACAATTGGACTCCAAGAAATAACATTCTTCTTAATTTGACATGATTGCTGGAACTCAGCAATTACACTGGGCGCTGTGGTAGCGCTTTATTTAAAAATTTAGATAAATAAGTCATTTTTTACTGTGGGACCAATCCTAGCCGTTAGCGCGCGCTGAAGAAATAGAGACAGTTTCAAAAACTACATTTCATTGACTTTCTAACGGTATCAGTCCGTTTGAGTTACAACGGTTGCGTCACATATTCGTACCAACATGTATTTAGCGATATTTTTCTGATATTACTAGGTTGCATCGCTTTTAACAGTGAAACGATTGACTGTGGGACTTAATTGAACTGATTTTGGACTTTGACCTTATAAATGTGATAAATGAGACAATTGGACTCCAAGAAATAACATTCTTCTTAATTTGACATGATTGCTGGAACTCAGCGATTACACTGGGCGCTGTGGTAGCGCTTTATTTAAAAATTTAGATAAATAAGTCATTTTTTACTGTGGGACCAATCCTAGCCGTTAGCGCGCGCTGAAGAAATAGAGACAGTTTCAAAAACTACATTTCATTGACTTTCTAACGGTATCAGTCCGTTTGAGTTACAACGGTTGCGTCACATATTCGTACCAACATGTATTTAGCGATATTTTTCTGATATTACTAGGTTGCATCGCTTTTAACAGTGAAACGATTGACTGTGGGACTTAATTGAACTGATTTTGGACTTTGACCTTATAAATGTGATAAATGAGACAATTGGACTCCAAGAAATAACATTCTTCTTAATTTGACATGATTGCTGGAACTCAGCAATTACACTGGGCGCTGTGGTAGCGCTTTATTTAAAAATTTAGATAAATAAGTCATTTTTTACTGTGGGACCAATCCTAGCCGTTAGCGCGCGCTGAAGAAATAGAGACAGTTTCAAAAACTACATTTCATTGACTTTCTAACGGTATCAGTCCGTTTGAGTTACAACGGTTGCGTCACATATTCGTACCAACATGTATTTAGCGATATTTTTCTGATATTACTAGGTTGCATCGCTTTTAACAGTGAAACGATTGACTGTGGGACTTAATTGAACTGATTTTGGACTTTGACCTTATAAATGTGATAAATGAGACAATTGGACTCCAAGAAATAACATTCTTCTTAATTTGACATGATTGCTGGAACTCAGCAATTACACTGGGCGCTGTGGTAGCGCTTTATTTAAAAATTTAGATAAATAAGTCATTTTTTACTGTGGGACCAATCCTAGCCGTTAGCGCGCGCTGAAGAAATAGAGACAGTTTCAAAAACTACATTTCATTGACTTTCTAACGGTATCAGTCCGTTTGAGTTACAACGGTTGCGTCACATATTCGTACCAACATGTATTTAGCGATATTTTTCTGATATTACTAGGTTGCATCGCTTTTAACAGTGAAACGATTGACTGTGGGACTTAATTGAACTGATTTTGGACTTTGACCTTATAAATGTGATAAATGATACAATTGGACTCCAAGAAATAACATTCTTCTTAATTTGACATGATTGCTGGAACTCAGCAATTACACTGGGCGCTGTGGTAGCGCTTTATTTAAAAATTTAGATAAATAAGTCATTTTTTACTGTGGGACCAATCCTAGCCGTTAGCGCGCGCTGAAGAAATAGAGACAGTTTCAAAAACTACATTTCATTGACTTTCTAACGGTATCAGTCCGTTTGAGTTACAACGGTTGCGTCACATATTCGTACCAACATGTATTTAGCGATATTTTTCTGATATTACTAGGTTGCATCGCTTTTAACAGTGAAACGATTGACTGTGGGACTTAATTGAACTGATTTTGGACTTTGACCTTATAAATGTGATAAATGAGACAATTGGACTCCAAGAAATAACATTCTTCTTAATTTGACATGATTGCTGGAACTCAGCAATTACACTGGGCGCTGTGGTAGCGCTTTATTTAAAAATTTAGATAAATAAGTCATTTTTTACTGTGGGACCAATCCTAGCCGTTAGCGCGCGCTGAAGAAATAGAGACAGTTTCAAAAACTACATTTCATTGACTTTCTAACGGTATCAGTCCGTTTGAGTTACAACGGTTGCGTCACATATTCGTACCAACATGTATTTAGCGATATTTTTCTGATATTACTAGGTTGCATCGCTTTTAACAGTGAAACGATTGACTGTGGGACTTAATTGAACTGATTTTGGACTTTGACCTTATAAATGTGATAAATGAGACAATTGGACTCCAAGAAATAACATTCTTCTTAATTTGACATGATTGCTGGAACTCAGCAATTACACTGGGCGCTGTGGTAGCGCTTTATTTAAAAATTTAGATAAATAAGTCATTTTTTACTGTGGGACCAATCCTAGCCGTTAGCGCGCGCTGAAGAAATAGAGACAGTTTCAAAAACTACATTTCATTGACTTTCTAACGGTATCAGTCCGTTTGAGTTACAACGGTTGCGTCACATATTCGTACCAACATGTATTTAGCGATATTTTTCTGATATTACTAGGTTGCATCGCTTTTAACAGTGAAACGATTGACTGTGGGACTTAATTGAACTGATTTTGGACTTTGACCTTATAAATGTGATAAATGAGACAATTGGACTCCAAGAAATAACATTCTTCTTAATTTGACATGATTGCTGGAACTCAGCGATTACACTGGGCGCTGTGGTAGCGCTTTATTTAAAAATTTAGATAAATAAGTCATTTTTTACTGTGGGACCAATCCTAGCCGTTAGCGCGCGCTGAAGAAATAGAGACAGTTTCAAAAACTACATTTCATTGACTTTCTAACGGTATCAGTCCGTTTGAGTTACAACGGTTGCGTCACATATTCGTACCAACATGTATTTAGCGATATTTTTCTGATATTACTAGGTTGCATCGCTTTTAACAGTGAAACGATTGACTGTGGGACTTAATTGAACTGATTTTGGACTTTGACCTTATAAATGTGATAAATGAGACAATTGGACTCCAAGAAATAACATTCTTCTTAATTTGACATGATTGCTGGAACTCAGCGAATTACACTGGGCGCTGTGGTAGCGCTTTATTTAAAAATTTAGATAAATAAGTCATTTTTTACTGTGGGACCAATCCTAGCCGTTAGCGCGCGCTGAAGAAATAGAGACAGTTTCAAAAACTACATTTCATTGACTTTCTAACGGTATCAGTCCGTTTGAGTTACAACGGTTGCGTCACATATTCGTACCAACATGTATTTAGCGATATTTTTCTGATATTACTAGGTTGCATCGCTTTTAACAGTGAAACGATTGACTGTGGGACTTAATTGAACTGATTTTGGACTTTGACCTTATAAATGTGATAAATGAGACAATTGGACTCCAAGAAATAACATTCTTCTTAATTTGACATGATTGCTGGAACTCAGCAATTACACTGGGCGCTGTGGTAGCGCTTTATTTAAAAATTTAGATAAATAAGTCATTTTTTACTGTGGGACCAATCCTAGCCGTTAGCGCGCGCTGAAGAAATAGAGACAGTTTCAAAAACTACATTTCATTGACTTTCTAACGGTATCAGTCCGTTTGAGTTACAACGGTTGCGTCACATATTCGTACCAACATGTATTTAGCGATATTTTTCTGATATTACTAGGTTGCATCGCTTTTAACAGTGAAACGATTGACTGTGGGACTTAATTGAACTGATTTTGGACTTTGACCTTATAAATGTGATAAATGATACAATTGGACTCCAAGAAATAACATTCTTCTTAATTTGACATGATTGCTGGAACTCAGCAATTACACTGGGCGCTGTGGTAGCGCTTTATTTAAAAATTTAGATAAATAAGTCATTTTTTACTGTGGGACCAATCCTAGCCGTTAGCGCGCGCTGAAGAAATAGAGACAGTTTCAAAAACTACATTTCATTGACTTTCTAACGGTATCAGTCCGTTTGAGTTACAACGGTTGCGTCACATATTCGTACCAACATGTATTTAGCGATATTTTTCTGATATTACTAGGTTGCATCGCTTTTAACAGTGAAACGATTGACTGTGGGACTTAATTGAACTGATTTTGGACTTTGACCTTATAAATGTGATAAATGAGACAATTGGACTCCAAGAAATAACATTCTTCTTAATTTGACATGATTGCTGGAACTCAGCGATTACACTGGGCGCTGTGGTAGCGCTTTATTTAAAAATTTAGATAAATAAGTCATTTTTTACTGTGGGACCAATCCTAGCCGTTAGCGCGCGCTGAAGAAATAGAGACAGTTTCAAAAACTACATTTCATTGACTTTCTAACGGTATCAGTCCGTTTGAGTTACAACGGTTGCGTCACATATTCGTACCAACATGTATTTAGCGATATTTTTCTGATATTACTAGGTTGCATCGCTTTTAACAGTGAAACGATTGACTGTGGGACTTAATTGAACTGATTTTGGACTTTGACCTTATAAATGTGATAAATGAGACAATTGGACTCCAAGAAATAACATTCTTCTTAATTTGACATGATTGCTGGAACTCAGCAATTACACTGGGCGCTGTGGTAGCGCTTTATTTAAAAATTTAGATAAATAAGTCATTTTTTACTGTGGGACCAATCCTAGCCGTTAGCGCGCGCTGAAGAAATAGAGACAGTTTCAAAAACTACATTTCATTGACTTTCTAACGGTATCAGTCCGTTTGAGTTACAACGGTTGCGTCACATATTCGTACCAACATGTATTTAGCGATATTTTTCTGATATTACTAGGTTGCATCGCTTTTAACAGTGAAACGATTGACTGTGGGACTTAATTGAACTGATTTTGGACTTTGACCTTATAAATGTGATAAATGAGACAATTGGACTCCAAGAAATAACATTCTTCTTAATTTGACATGATTGCTGGAACTCAGCAATTACACTGGGCGCTGTGGTAGCGCTTTATTTAAAAATTTAGATAAATAAGTCATTTTTTACTGTGGGACCAATCCTAGCCGTTAGCGCGCGCTGAAGAAATAGAGACAGTTTCAAAAACTACATTTCATTGACTTTCTAACGGTATCAGTCCGTTTGAGTTACAACGGTTGCGTCACATATTCGTACCAACATGTATTTAGCGATATTTTTCTGATATTACTAGGTTGCATCGCTTTTAACAGTGAAACGATTGACTGTGGGACTTAATTGAACTGATTTTGGACTTTGACCTTATAAATGTGATAAATGAGACAATTGGACTCCAAGAAATAACATTCTTCTTAATTTGACATGATTGCTGGAACTCAGCGATTACACTGGGCGCTGTGGTAGCGCTTTATTTAAAAATTTAGATAAATAAGTCATTTTTACTGTGGGACCAATCCTAGCCGTTAGCGCGCGCTGAAGAAATAGAGACAGTTTCAAAAACTACATTTCATTGACTTTCTAACGGTATCAGTCCGTTTGAGTTACAACGGTTGCGTCACATATTCGTACCAACATGTATTTAGCGATATTTTTCTGATATTACTAGGTTGCATCGCTTTTAACAGTGAAACGATTGACTGTGGGACTTAATTGAACTGATTTTGGACTTTGACCTTATAAATGTGATAAATGAGACAATTGGACTCCAAGAAATAACATTCTTCTTAATTTGACATGATTGCTGGAACTCAGCGATTACACTGGGCGCTGTGGTAGCGCTTTATTTAAAAATTTAGATAAATAAGTCATTTTTTACTGTGGGACCAATCCTAGCCGTTAGCGCGCGCTGAAGAAATAGAGACAGTTTCAAAAACTACATTTCATTGACTTTCTAACGGTATCAGTCCGTTTGAGTTACAACGGTTGCGTCACATATTCGTACCAACATGTATTTAGCGATATTTTTCTGATATTACTAGGTTGCATCGCTTTTAACAGTGAAACGATTGACTGTGGGACTTAATTGAACTGATTTTGGACTTTGACCTTATAAATGTGATAAATGAGACAATTGGACTCCAAGAAATAACATTCTTCTTAATTTGACATGATTGCTGGAACTCAGCAATTACACTGGGCGCTGTGGTAGCGCTTTATTTAAAAATTTAGATAAATAAGTCATTTTTTACTGTGGGACCAATCCTAGCCGTTAGCGCGCGCTGAAGAAATAGAGACAGTTTCAAAAACTACATTTCATTGACTTTCTAACGGTATCAGTCCGTTTGAGTTACAACGGTTGCGTCACATATTCGTACCAACATGTATTTAGCGATATTTTTCTGATATTACTAGGTTGCATCGCTTTTAACAGTGAAACGATTGACTGTGGGACTTAATTGAACTGATTTTGGACTTTGACCTTATAAATGTGATAAATGAGACAATTGGACTCCAAGAAATAACATTCTTCTTAATTTGACATGATTGCTGGAACTCAGCGATTACACTGGGCGCTGTGGTAGCGCTTTATTTAAAAATTTAGATAAATAAGTCATTTTTTACTGTGGGACCAATCCTAGCCGTTAGCGCGCGCTGAAGAAATAGAGACAGTTTCAAAAACTACATTTCATTGACTTTCTAACGGTATCAGTCCGTTTGAGTTACAACGGTTGCGTCACATATTCGTACCAACATGTATTTAGCGATATTTTTCTGATATTACTAGGTTGCATCGCTTTTAACAGTGAAACGATTGACTGTGGGACTTAATTGAACTGATTTTGGACTTTGACCTTATAAATGTGATAAATGAGACAATTGGACTCCAAGAAATAACATTCTTCTTAATTTGACATGATTGCTGGAACTCAGCGATTACACTGGGCGCTGTGGTAGCGCTTTATTTAAAAATTTAGATAAATAAGTCATTTTTACTGTGGGACCAATCCTAGCCGTTAGCACGCGCTGAAGAAATAGAGACAGTTTCAAAAACTACATTTCATTGACTTTCTAACGGTATCAGTCCGTTTGAGTTACAACGGTTGCGTCA
Organism: Hydractinia echinata; assembly: GCA_030067915.1. Classification (NCBI taxonomy): domain Eukaryota; kingdom Metazoa; phylum Cnidaria; class Hydrozoa; order Anthoathecata; family Hydractiniidae; genus Hydractinia; species Hydractinia echinata. The sequence continues at coordinate 6,614 of JASGCC010001377.1, read as the reverse complement.
CATATTCGTACCAACATGTATTTAGCGATATTTTTCTGATATTACTAGGTTGCATCGCTTTTAACAGTGAAACGATTGACTGTGGGACTTAATTGAACTGATTTTGGACTTTGACCTTATAAATGTGATAAATGAGACAATTGGACTCCAAGAAATAACATTCTTCTTAATTTGACATGATTGCTGGAACTCAGCGATTACACTGGGCGCTGTGGTAGCGCTTTATTTAAAAATTTAGATAAATAAGTCATTTTTTACTGTGGGACCAATCCTAGCCGTTAGCGCGCGCTGAAGAAATAGAGACAGTTTCAAAAACTACATTTCATTGACTTTCTAACGGTATCAGTCCGTTTGAGTTACAACGGTTGCGTCACATATTCGTACCAACATGTATTTAGCGATATTTTTCTGATATTACTAGGTTGCATCGCTTTTAACAGTGAAACGATTGACTGTGGGACTTAATTGAACTGATTTTGGACTTTGACCTTATAAATGTGATAAATGAGACAATTGGACTCCAAGAAATAACATTCTTCTTAATTTGACATGATTGCTGGAACTCAGCAATTACACTGGGCGCTGTGGTAGCGCTTTATTTAAAAATTTAGATAAATAAGTCATTTTTTACTGTGGGACCAATCCTAGCCGTTAGCGCGCGCTGAAGAAATAGAGACAGTTTCAAAAACTACATTTCATTGACTTTCTAACGGTATCAGTCCGTTTGAGTTACAACGGTTGCGTCACATATTCGTACCAACATGTATTTAGCGATATTTTTCTGATATTACTAGGTTGCATCGCTTTTAACAGTGAAACGATTGACTGTGGGACTTAATTGAACTGATTTTGGACTTTGACCTTATAAATGTGATAAATGAGACAATTGGACTCCAAGAAATAACATTCTTCTTAATTTGACATGATTGCTGGAACTCAGCGATTACACTGGGCGCTGTGGTAGCGCTTTATTTAAAAATTTAGATAAATAAGTCATTTTTTACTGTGGGACCAATCCTAGCCGTTAGCGCGCGCTGAAGAAATAGAGACAGTTTCAAAAACTACATTTCATTGACTTTCTAACGGTATCAGTCCGTTTGAGTTACAACGGTTGCGTCACATATTCGTACCAACATGTATTTAGCGATATTTTTCTGATATTACTATGTTGCATTGCTTTTAACTGTGAAACGATTGACTGTGGGACTTAATTAAACTGATTTTGGACTTCCACCTTATAAATGTGATAAATGAGACAATTGAACTCCAAGAAATAACATTCTTCTTAATTTGCAAGGATTTGAATGATTCAATTCAATGATTCCGTGTGAGTTACAACGGTTGCGTCAGATATTCGTACCAACATGTATTTAGCAATATTTTTCTGACATTACTAGGTTGCATCGCTTTTAACAGTGAAACGATTGACTGTGGAACTTAATTGAACTGATTTTGGACTTTGACCTTAGAAATGTGATAAATGAGACAATTGAACTCCAAGAAATAACATTCTTCTTAACTTGACATGATTGCTGGAACTCAGCAAATACACTGGGCGCTGTGGCAGCGCTTTATTGAAAAATTTAGATAAATAAGTCATTTTACTGTGGAACCAATCCTAGTCGTTAGCGCGCTGAAGAAATAGAGACAGTTTCAAAAACTACATTTCATTGACTTTCTAACGGTATCAGTCCGTTTGAGTTACAACGGTTGCGTCACATATTCGTACCAACATGTATTTAGCGATATTTTTCTGATATTACTAGGTTGCATCGCTTTTAACAGTGAAACGATTGACTGTGGGACTTAATTGAACTGATTTTGGACTTTGACCTTATAAATGTGATAAATGAGACAATTGGACTCCAAGAAATAACATTCTTCTTAATTTGACATGATTGCTGGAACTCAGCAATTACACTGGGCGCTGTGGTAGCGCTTTATTTAAAAATTTAGATAAATAAGTCATTTTTACTGTGGGACCAATCCTAGCCGTTAGCGCGCGCTGAAGAAATAGAGACAGTTTCAAAAACTACATTTCATTGACTTTCTAACGGTATCAGTCCGTTTGAGTTACAACGGTTGCGTCACATATTCGTACCAACATGTATTTAGCGATATTTTTCTGATATTACTAGGTTGCATCGCTTTTAACAGTGAAACGATTGACTGTGGGACTTAATTGAACTGATTTTGGACTTTGACCTTATAAATGTGATAAATGACACAATTGGACTCCAAGAAATAACATTCTTCTTAATTTGACATGATTGCTGGAACTCAGCGATTACACTGGGCGCTGTGGTAGCGCTTTATTTAAAAATTTAGATAAATAAGTCATTTTTTACTGTGGGACCAATCCTAGCCGTTAGCGCGCGCTGAAGAAATAGAGACAGTTTCAAAAACTACATTTCATTGACTTTCTAACGGTATCAGTCCGTTTGAGTTACAACGGTTGCGTCACATATTCGTACCAACATGTATTTAGCGATATTTTTCTGATATTACTAGGTTGCATCGCTTTTAACAGTGAAACGATTGACTGTGGGACTTAATTGAACTGATTTTGGACTTTGACCTTATAAATGTGATAAATGAGACAATTGGACTCCAAGAAATAACATTCTTCTTAATTTGACATGATTGCTGGAACTCAGCAATTACACTGGGCGCTGTGGTAGCGCTTTATTTAAAAATTTAGATAAATAAGTCATTTTTTACTGTGGGACCAATCCTAGCCGTTAGCGCGCGCTGAAGAAATAGAGACAGTTTCAAAAACTACATTTCATTGACTTTCTAACGGTATCAGTCCGTTTGAGTTACAACGGTTGCGTCACATATTCGTACCAACATGTATTTAGCGATATTTTTCTGATATTACTAGGTTGCATCGCTTTTAACAGTGAAACGATTGACTGTGGGACTTAATTGAACTGATTTTGGACTTTGACCTTATAAATGTGATAAATGACACAATTGGACTCCAAGAAATAACATTCTTCTTAATTTGACATGATTGCTGGAACTCAGCGATTACACTGGGCGCTGTGGTAGCGCTTTATTTAAAAATTTAGATAAATAAGTCATTTTTTACTGTGGGACCAATCCTAGCCGTTAGCGCGCGCTGAAGAAATAGAGACAGTTTCAAAAACTACATTTCATTGACTTTCTAACGGTATCAGTCCGTTTGAGTTACAACGGTTGCGTCACATATTCGTACCAACATGTATTTAGCGATATTTTTCTGATATTACTAGGTTGCATCGCTTTTAACAGTGAAACGATTGACTGTGGGACTTAATTGAACTGATTTTGGACTTTGACCTTATAAATGTGATAAATGAGACAATTGGACTCCAAGAAATAACATTCTTCTTAATTTGACATGATTGCTGGAACTCAGCAATTACACTGGGCGCTGTGGTAGCGCTTTATTTAAAAATTTAGATAAATAAGTCATTTTTTACTGTGGGACCAATCCTAGCCGTTAGCGCGCGCTGAAGAAATAGAGACAGTTTCAAAAACTACATTTCATTGACTTTCTAACGGTATCAGTCCGTTTGAGTTACAACGGTTGCGTCACATATTCGTACCAACATGTATTTAGCGATATTTTTCTGATATTACTAGGTTGCATCGCTTTTAACAGTGAAACGATTGACTGTGGGACTTAATTGAACTGATTTTGGACTTTGACCTTATAAATGTGATAAATGAGACAATTGGACTCCAAGAAATAACATTCTTCTTAATTTGACATGATTGCTGGAACTCAGCGATTACACTGGGCGCTGTGGTAGCGCTTTATTTAAAAATTTAGATAAATAAGTCATTTTTTACTGTGGGACCAATCCTAGCCGTTAGCGCGCGCTGAAGAAATAGAGACAGTTTCAAAAACTACATTTCATTGACTTTCTAACGGTATCAGTCCGTTTGAGTTACAACGGTTGCGTCACATATTCGTACCAACATGTATTTAGCGATATTTTTCTGATATTACTAGGTTGCATCGCTTTTAACAGTGAAACGATTGACTGTGGGACTTAATTGAACTGATTTTGGACTTTGACCTTATAAATGTGATAAATGAGACAATTGGACTCCAAGAAATAACATTCTTCTTAATTTGACATGATTGCTGGAACTCAGCAATTACACTGGGCGCTGTGGTAGCGCTTTATTTAAAAATTTAGATAAATAAGTCATTTTTTACTGTGGGACCAATCCTAGCCGTTAGCGCGCGCTGAAGAAATAGAGACAGTTTCAAAAACTACATTTCATTGACTTTCTAACGGTATCAGTCCGTTTGAGTTACAACGGTTGCGTCACATATTCGTACCAACATGTATTTAGCGATATTTTTCTGATATTACTAGGTTGCATCGCTTTTAACAGTGAAACGATTGACTGTGGGACTTAATTGAACTGATTTTGGACTTTGACCTTATAAATGTGATAAATGAGACAATTGGACTCCAAGAAATAACATTCTTCTTAATTTGACATGATTGCTGGAACTCAGCAATTACACTGGGCGCTGTGGTAGCGCTTTATTTAAAAATTTAGATAAATAAGTCATTTTTTACTGTGGGACCAATCCTAGCCGTTAGCGCGCGCTGAAGAAATAGAGACAGTTTCAAAAACTACATTTCATTGACTTTCTAACGGTATCAGTCCGTTTGAGTTACAACGGTTGCGTCACATATTCGTACCAACATGTATTTAGCGATATTTTTCTGATATTACTAGGTTGCATCGCTTTTAACAGTGAAACGATTGACTGTGGGACTTAATTGAACTGATTTTGGACTTTGACCTTATAAATGTGATAAATGAGACAATTGGACTCCAAGAAATAACATTCTTCTTAATTTGACATGATTGCTGGAACTCAGCGATTACACTGGGCGCTGTGGTAGCGCTTTATTTAAAAATTTAGATAAATAAGTCATTTTTTACTGTGGGACCAATCCTAGCCGTTAGCGCGCGCTGAAGAAATAGAGACAGTTTCAAAAACTACATTTCATTGACTTTCTAACGGTATCAGTCCGTTTGAGTTACAACGGTTGCGTCACATATTCGTACCAACATGTATTTAGCGATATTTTTCTGATATTACTAGGTTGCATCGCTTTTAACAGTGAAACGATTGACTGTGGGACTTAATTGAACTGATTTTGGACTTTGACCTTATAAATGTGATAAATGAGACAATTGGACTCCAAGAAATAACATTCTTCTTAATTTGACATGATTGCTGGAACTCAGCAATTACACTGGGCGCTGTGGTAGCGCTTTATTTAAAAATTTAGATAAATAAGTCATTTTTTACTGTGGGACCAATCCTAGCCGTTAGCGCGCGCTGAAGAAATAGAGACAGTTTCAAAAACTACATTTCATTGACTTTCTAACGGTATCAGTCCGTTTGAGTTACAACGGTTGCGTCACATATTCGTACCAACATGTATTTAGCGATATTTTTCTGATATTACTAGGTTGCATCGCTTTTAACAGTGAAACGATTGACTGTGGGACTTAATTGAACTGATTTTGGACTTTGACCTTATAAATGTGATAAATGAGACAATTGGACTCCAAGAAATAACATTCTTCTTAATTTGACATGATTGCTGGAACTCAGCAATTACACTGGGCGCTGTGGTAGCGCTTTATTTAAAAATTTAGATAAATAAGTCATTTTTTACTGTGGGACCAATCCTAGCCGTTAGCGCGCGCTGAAGAAATAGAGACAGTTTCAAAAACTACATTTCATTGACTTTCTAACGGTATCAGTCCGTTTGAGTTACAACGGTTGCGTCACATATTCGTACCAACATGTATTTAGCGATATTTTTCTGATATTACTAGGTTGCATCGCTTTTAACAGTGAAACGATTGACTCTGGGACTTAATTGAACTGATTTTGGACTTTGACCTTATAAATGTGATAAATGAGACAATTGGACTCCAAGAAATAACATTCTTCTTAATTTGACATGATTGCTGGAACTCAGCGATTACACTGGCGCTGTGGTAGCGCTTTATTTAAAAATTTAGATAAATAAGTCATTTTTTACTGTGGGACCAATCCTAGCCGTTAGCGCGCGCTGAAGAAATAGAGACAGTTTCAAAAACTACATTTCATTGACTTTCTAACGGTATCAGTCCGTTTGAGTTTACAACGGTTGCGTCACATATTCGTACCAACATGTATTTAGCGATATTTTTCTGATATTACTAGGTTGCATCGCTTTTAACAGTGAAACGATTGACTGTGGACTTAATTGAACTGATTTTGGACTTTGACCTTAATAAATGTGATAAATGAGACACAATTTGGACTCCAAGAATAACATTCTTCTTAAATTTGACTATGATTGCTGGAACTCAGCGGATTAACTGGGCGCTGTGGTACGCTTCATTTAAAAATTTAGATTAAATAGTTCATTTTTCAACTGGTGGGACAATGCTAGCCTTAGGCGCGCTGAGAAGAAATAGAGCACAGTTCAAAAACTACATTTCATTGACTTTCTAACGTTATCAATCCGTTTGAGTTACAACGTTTGCGATCAACATATTGTCACAACTTATTTTAGCGAATCCTCTCTTCTTTT
>JASGCC010001376.1:0-37933 GCA_030067915.1 Hydractinia echinata | reverse complement strand
ATATGTGACGCAACCGTTGTAACTCAAACGGACTGTTACCGTTAGAAAGTCAATGAAATGTAGTTTTTGAAACTGTCTCTATTTCTTCAGCGCGCGCTAACGGCTAGGATTGTCCCACAGTAAAAAATGACTTATTTATCTAAATTTTTAAATAAAGCGCTACCACAGCGCCCAGTGTAATTGCTGAGTTCCAGCAATCATGTCAAATTAAGAAGAATGTTATTTCTTGGAGTCCAATTGTCTCATTTATCACATTTATAAGGTCAAAGTCCAAAATCAGTTCAATTAAGTCCCACAGTCAATCGTTTCACTGTTAAAAGCGATGCAACCTAGTAATATCAAAAATATCGCTAAATACATGTTGGTACGAATATGTGACGCAACCGTTTAACTCAAACGGATTGATACCGTTAGAAAGTCAATGAAATGTAGTTTTTGAAACTGTCTCTATTTCTTCAGCGTGCGCTAACGGCTAGGATTGGTCCCACAGTAAAAATGACTTATTTATCTAAATTTTAAATAAAGCGCTACCACAGCGCCCAGTGTAATTGCTGAGTTCCAGCAATCATTCAAATTAAGAAGAACGTTATTTCTTGAGTCCAATTGTCTCATTTTCACATTTATAAGGTCAAAGTCCAAAATCAGTTCAATTAAGTCCACAGTCAATCGTTTCACTGTTAAAAGCGATGCAACCTAGTAATATCAGAAAAATATCGCTAAATACATGTTGGTACGAATATGTGACGCAACCGTTGTAACTCAAACGGACTGATACCGTTAGAAAGTCAATGAAATGTAGTTTTTGAAACTGTCTCTATTTCTTCAGCGCGCGCTAACGGCTAGGATTGGTCCCACAGTAAAAAATGACTTATTTATCTAAATTTTTAAATAAAGCGCTACCACAGCGCCCAGTGTAATCGCTGAGTTCCAGCAATCATGTCAAATTAAGAAGAATGTTATTTCTTGGAGTCCAATTGTCTCATTTATCACATTTATAAGGTCAAAGTCCAAAATCAGTTCAATTAAGTCCCACAGTCAATCGTTTCACTGTTAAAAGCGATGCAACCTAGTAATATCAGAAAAATATCGCTAAATACATGTTGGTACGAATATGTGACGCAACCGTTTAACTCAAACGGACTGATACCGTTAGAAAGTCAATGAAATGTAGTTTTTGAAACTGTCTCTATTTCTTCAGCGGCGCTAACGGCTAGGATTGGTCCCACAGTAAAAAATGACTTATTTATCTAAATTTTTAAATAAAGCGCTACCACAGCGCCCAGTGTAATGCTGAGTTCCAGCAATCATGTCAAATTAAGAAGAATGTTATTTCTTGGAGTCCAATTGTCTCATTTATCACATTTATAAGGTCAAAGTCCAAAATCAGTTCAATTAAGTCCCACAGTCAATCGTTTCACTGTTAAAAGCGATGCAACCTAGTAATATCAGAAAAATATCGCTAAATACATGTTGGTACGAATATGTGACGCAACCGTTGTAACTCAAACGGACTGATACCGTTAGAAAGTCAATGAAATGTAGTTTTTGAAACTGTCTCTATTTCTTCAGCGCGCGCTAACGGCTAGGATTGGTCCCACAGTAAAAAATGACTTATTTATCTAAATTTTTAAATAAAGCGCTACCACAGCGCCCAGTGTAATCGCTGAGTTCCAGCAATCATGTCAAATTAAGAAGAATGTTATTTCTTGGAGTCCAATTGTCTCATTTATCACATTTATAAGGTCAAAGTCCAAAATCAGTTCAATTAAGTCCCACAGTCAATCGTTTCACTGTTAAGAGCGATGCAACCTAGTAATATCGGAAAAATATCGCTAAATACATGATGGTGCGAATATGTGACGCAACCGTTGTAACCCAAACGGACTGATACCGTTAGAAAGTCAATGAAGTGTAGGTTATGAAATTTCTCTACTTCTTCAGCGCGCTAACGGCTAGGATTGGTCCCACAGTAAAAAATGACTTATTTATCTAAATTTTTAAATAAAGCGCTACCACAGCGCCCAGTGTAATGCTGAGTTCCAGCAATCATGTCAAATTAAGAAGAATGTTATTTCTTGGAGTCCAATTGTCTCATTTATCACATTTATAAGGTCAAAGTCCAAAATCAGTTCAATTAAGTCCCACAGTCAATCGTTTCACTGTTAAAAGCGATGCAACCTAGTAATATCAAAAAATATCGCTAAATACATGTTGGTACGAATATGTGACGCAACCGTTGTAACCCAAACGGACTGATACCGTTAGAAAGTCAATGAAGTGTAGGTTATGAAACTTCTCTTCTTCAGCGCGCTAACGGCTAGGATTGGTCCCACAGTAACAAATGACATATTTATCTAAATTTTTAAATAAAGCGCTACCACAGCGCCCAGTGTAATCGCTGAGTTCCAGCAATCATGTCAAATTAAGAAGAATGTTATTTCTTGGAGTCCAATTGTCTCATTTATCACATTTATAAGGTCAAAGTCCAAAATCAGTTCAATTAAGTCCCACAGTCAATCGTTTCACTGTTAAAAGCGATGCAACCTAGTAATATCAGAAAAATATCGCTAAATACATGTTGGTACGAATATGTGACGCAACCGTTGTAACTCAAACGGACTGATACCGTTAGAAAGTCAATGAAATGTAGTTTTTGAAACTGTCTCTATTTCTTCAGCGGCGCTAACGGCTAGGATTGGTCCCACAGTAAAAAATGACTTATTTATCTAAATTTTTAAATAAAGCGCTACCACAGCGCCCAGTGTAATTGCTGAGTTCCAGCAATCATGTCAAATTAAGAAGAATGTTATTTCTTGGAGTCCAATTGTCTCATTTATCACATTTATAAGGTCAAAGTCCAAAATCAGTTCAATTAAGTCCCACAGTCAATCGTTTCACTGTTAAAAGCGATGCAACCTAGTAATATCAGAAAAATATCGCTAAATACATGTTGGTACGAATATGTGACGCAACCGTTGTAACTCAAACGGACTGATACCGTTAGAAAGTCAATGAAATGTAGTTTTTGAAACTGTCTCTATTTCTTCAGCGCGCGCTAACGGCTAGGATTGGTCCCACAGTAAAAAATGACTTATTTATCTAAATTTTTAAATAAAGCGCTACCACAGCGCCCAGTGTAATTGCTGAGTTCCAGCAATCATGTCAAATTAAGAAGAATGTTATTTCTTGGAGTCCAATTGTCTCATTTATCACATTTATAAGGTCAAAGTCCAAAATCAGTTCAATTAAGTCCCACAGTCAATCGTTTCACTGTTAAAAGCGATGCAACCTAGTAATATCAGAAAAATATCGCTAAATACATGTTGGTACGAATATGTGACGCAACCGTTGTAACTCAAACGGACTGATACCGTTAGAAAGTCAATGAAATGTAGTTTTTGAAACTGTCTCTATTTCTTCAGCGCGCGCTAACGGCTAGGATTGGTCCCACAGTAAAAAATGACTTATTTATCTAAATTTTTAAATAAAGCGCTACCACAGCGCCCAGTGTAATGCTGAGTTCCAGCAATCATGTCAAATTAAGAAGAATGTTATTTCTTGGAGTCCAATTGTCTCATTTATCACATTTATAAGGTCAAAGTCCAAAATCAGTTCAATTAAGTCCCACAGTCAATCGTTTCACTGTTAAAAGCGATGCAACCTAGTAATATCAGAAAAATATCGCTAAATACATGTTGGTACGAATATGTGACGCAACCGTTGTAACTCAAACGGACTGATACCGTTAGAAAGTCAATGAAATGTAGTTTTTGAAACTGTCTCTATTTCTTCAGCGCGCGCTAACGGCTAGGATTGGTCCCACAGTAAAAAATGACTTATTTATCTAAATTTTTAAATAAAGCGCTACCACAGCGCCCAGTGTAATGCTGAGTTCCAGCAATCATGTCAAATTAAGAAGAATGTTATTTCTTGGAGTCCAATTGTCTCATTTATCACATTTATAAGGTCAAAGTCCAAAATCAGTTCAATTAAGTCCCACAGTCAATCGTTTCACTGTTAAAAGCGATGCAACCTAGTAATATCAAAAAATATCGCTAAATACATGTTGGTACGAATATGTGACGCAACCGTTGTAACTCAAACGGACTGATACCGTTAGAAAGTCAATGAAATGTAGTTTTTGAAACTGTCTCTATTTCTTCAGCGCGCGCTAACGGCTAGGATTGGTCCCACAGTAAAAAATGACTTATTTATCTAAATTTTTAAATAAAGCGCTACCACAGCGCCCAGTGTAATTGCTGAGTTCCAGCAATCATGTCAAATTAAGAAGAATGTTATTTCTTGGAGTCCAATTGTCTCATTTATCACATTTATAAGGTCAAAGTCCAAAATCAGTTCAATTAAGTCCCACAGTCAATCGTTTCACTGTTAAAAGCGATGCAACCTAGTAATATCAGAAAAATATCGCTAAATACATGTTGGTACGAATATGTGACGCAACCGTTGTAACTCAAACGGACTGATACCGTTAGAAAGTCAATGAAATGTAGTTTTTGAAACTGTCTCTATTTCTTCAGCGCGCGCTAACGGCTAGGATTGGTCCCACAGTAAAAATGACTTATTTATCTAAATTTTTAAATAAAGCGCTACCACAGCGCCCAGTGTAATCGCTGAGTTCCAGCAATCATGTCAAATTAAGAAGAATGTTATTTCTTGGAGTCCAATTGTCTCATTTATCACATTTATAAGGTCAAAGTCCAAAATCAGTTCAATTAAGTCCCACAGTCAATCGTTTCACTGTTAAAAGCGATGCAACCTAGTAATAAAAAATATCGCTAAATACATGTTGGTACGAATATGTGACGCAACCGTTGTAACTCAAACGGACTGATACCGTTAGAAAGTCAATGAAATGTAGTTTTTGAAACTGTCTCTTTTCTTCAGCGCGCGCTAACGGCTAGGATTGGTCCCACAGTAAAAAATGACTTATTTATCTAAATTTTTAAATAAAGCGCTACCACAGCGCCCAGTGTAATGCTGAGTTCCAGCAATCATGTCAAATTAAGAAGAATGTTATTTCTTGGAGTCCAATTGTCTCATTTATCACATTTATAAGGTCAAAGTCCAAAATCAGTTCAATTAAGTCCCACAGTCAATCGTTTCACTGTTAAAAGCGATGCAACCTAGTAATATCAAAAATATCGCTAAATACATGTTGGTACGAATATGTGACGCAACCGTTGTAACTCAAACGGACTGATACCGTTAGAAAGTCAATGAAATGTAGTTTTTGAAACTGTCTCTATTTCTTCAGCGCGCGCTAACGGCTAGGATTGGTCCCACAGTAAAAAATGACTTATTTATCTAAATTTTTAAATAAAGCGCTACCACAGCGCCCAGTGTAATGCTGAGTTCCAGCAATCATGTCAAATTAAGAAGAATGTTATTTCTTGGAGTCCAATTGTCTCATTTATCACATTTATAAGGTCAAAGTCCAAAATCAGTTCAATTAAGTCCCACAGTCAATCGTTTCACTGTTAAAAGCGATGCAACCTAGTAATATCAGAAAAATATCGCTAAATACATGTTGGTACGAATATGTGACGCAACCGTTGTAACTCAAACGGACTGATACCGTTAGAAAGTCAATGAAATGTAGTTTTTGAAACTGTCTCTATTTCTTCAGCGCGCGCTAACGGCTAGGATTGGTCCCACAGTAAAAATGACTTATTTATCTAAATTTTTAAATAAAGCGCTACCACAGCGCCCAGTGTAATGCTGAGTTCCAGCAATCATGTCAAATTAAGAAGAATGTTATTTCTTGGAGTCCAATTGTCTCATTTATCACATTTATAAGGTCAAAGTCCAAAATCAGTTCAATTAAGTCCCACAGTCAATCGTTTCACTGTTAAAAGCGATGCAACCTAGTAATATCAGAAAAATATCGCTAAATACATGTTGGTACGAATATGTGACGCAACCGTTGTAACTCAAACGGACTGATACCGTTAGAAAGTCAATGAAATGTAGTTTTTGAAACTGTCTCTATTTCTTCAGCGCGCGCTAACGGCTAGGATTGGTCCCACAGTAAAAAATGACTTATTTATCTAAATTTTTAAATAAAGCGCTACCACAGCGCCCAGTGTAATCGCTGAGTTCCAGCAATCATGTCAAATTAAGAAGAATGTTATTTCTTGGAGTCCAATTGTCTCATTTATCACATTTATAAGGTCAAAGTCCAAAATCAGTTCAATTAAGTCCCACAGTCAATCGTTTCACTGTTAAAAGCGATGCAACCTAGTAATATCAAAAATATCGCTAAATACATGTTGGTACGAATATGTGACGCAACCGTTGTAACTCAAACGGACTGATACCGTTAGAAAGTCAATGAAATGTAGTTTTTGAAACTGTCTCTATTTCTTCAGCGCGCGCTAACGGCTAGGATTGGTCCCACAGTAAAAATGACTTATTTATCTAAATTTTTAAATAAAGCGCTACCACAGCGCCCAGTGTAATCGCTGAGTTCCAGCAATCATGTCAAATTAAGAAGAATGTTATTTCTTGGAGTCCAATTGTCTCATTTATCACATTTATAAGGTCAAAGTCCAAAATCAGTTCAATTAAGTCCCACAGTCAATCGTTTCACTGTTAAAAGCGATGCAACCTAGTAATATCAAAAAATATCGCTAAATACATGTTGGTACGAATATGTGACGCAACCGTTGTAACTCAAACGGACTGATACCGTTAGAAAGTCAATGAAATGTAGTTTTTGAAACTGTCTCTATTTCTTCAGCGCGCGCTAACGGCTAGGATTGGTCCCACAGTAAAAAATGACTTATTTATCTAAATTTTTAAATAAAGCGCTACCACAGCGCCCAGTGTAATCGCTGAGTTCCAGCAATCATGTCAAATTAAGAAGAATGTTATTTCTTGGAGTCCAATTGTCTCATTTATCACATTTATAAGGTCAAAGTCCAAAATCAGTTCAATTAAGTCCCACAGTCAATCGTTTCACTGTTAAAAGCGATGCAACCTAGTAATATAAAAATATCGCTAAATACATGTTGGTACGAATATGTGACGCAACCGTTGTAACTCAAACGGATTGATACCGTTAGAAAGTCAATGAAATGTAGTTTTTGAAACTGTCTCTATTTCTTCAGCGGCGCTAACGGCTAGGATTGGTCCCACAGTAAAAAATGACTTATTTATCTAAATTTTTAAATAAAGCGCTACCACAGCGCCCAGTGTAATGCTGAGTTCCAGCAATCATGTCAAATTAAGAAGAATGTTATTTCTTGGAGTCCAATTGTCTCATTTATCACATTTATAAGGTCAAAGTCCAAAATCAGTTCAATTAAGTCCCACAGTCAATCGTTTCACTGTTAAAAGCGATGCAACCTAGTAATATCAGAAAAATATCGCTAAATACATGTTGGTACGAATATGTGACGCAACCGTTGTAACTCAAACGGACTGATACCGTTAGAAAGTCAATGAAATGTAGTTTTTGAAACTGTCTCTATTTCTTCAGCGCGCGCTAACGGCTAGGATTGGTCCCACAGTAAAAAATGACTTATTTATCTAAATTTTTAAATAAAGCGCTACCACAGCGCCCAGTGTAATCGCTGAGTTCCAGCAATCATGTCAAATTAAGAAGAATGTTATTTCTTGGAGTCCAATTGTCTCATTTATCACATTTATAAGGTCAAAGTCCAAAATCAGTTCAATTAAGTCCCACAGTCAATCGTTTCACTGTTAAAAGCGATGCAACCTAGTAATATCAGAAAAATATCGCTAAATACATGTTGGTACGAATATGTGACGCAACCGTTGTAACTCAAACGGACTGATACCGTTAGAAAGTCAATGAAATGTAGTTTTTGAAACTGTCTCTATTTCTTCAGCGGCGCTAACGGCTAGGATTGGTCCCACAGTAAAAATGACTTATTTATCTAAATTTTTAAATAAAGCGCTACCACAGCGCCCAGTGTAATTGCTGAGTTCCAGCAATCATGTCAAATTAAGAAGAATGTTATTTCTTGAGTCCAATTGTCTCATTTATCACATTTATAAGGTCAAAGTCCAAAATCAGTTCAATTAAGTCCCACAGTCAATCGTTTCACTGTTAAAAGCGATGCAACCTAGTAATATCAGAAAATATCGCTAAATACATGTTGGTACGAATATGTGACGCAACCGTTGTAACTCAAACGGACTGATACCGTTAGAAAGTCAATGAAATGTAGTTTTTGAAACTGTCTCTATTTCTTCAGCGCGCGCTAACGGCTAGGATTGGTCCCACAGTAAAAAATGACTGATTTATCTAAATTTTTAAATAAAGCGCTACCACAGCGCCCAGTGTAATCGCTGAGTTCCAGCAATCATGTCAAATTAAGAAGAATGTTATTTCTTGGAGTCCAATTGTCTCATTTATCACATTTATAAGGTCAAAGTCCAAAATCAGTTCAATTAAGTCCCACAGTCAATCGTTTCACTGTTAAAAGCGATGCAACCTAGTAATATCAAAAATATCGCTAAATACATGTTGGTACGAATATGTGACGCAACCGTTGTAACTCAAACGGACTGATACCGTTAGAAAGTCAATGAAATGTAGTTTTTGAAACTGTCTCTATTTCTTCAGCGCGCGCTAACGGCTAGGATTGGTCCCACAGTAAAAAATGACTTATTTATCTAAATTTTTAAATAAAGCGCTACCACAGCGCCCAGTGTAATCGCTGAGTTCCAGCAATCATGTCAAATTAAGAAGAATGTTATTTCTTGGAGTCCAATTGTCTCATTTATCACATTTATAAGGTCAAAGTCCAAAATCAGTTCAATTAAGTCCCACAGTCAATCGTTTCACTGTTAAAAGCGATGCAACCTAGTAATATCAAAAAATATCGCTAAATACATGTTGGTACGAATATGTGACGCAACCGTTGTAACTCAAACGGACTGATACCGTTAGAAAGTCAATGAAATGTAGTTTTTGAAACTGTCTCTATTTCTTCAGCGCGCGCTAACGGCTAGGATTGGTCCCACAGTAAAAATGACTTATTTATCTAAATTTTTAAATAAAGCGCTACCACAGCGCCCAGTGTAATCGCTGAGTTCCAGCAATCATGTCAAATTAAGAAGAATGTTATTTCTTGGAGTCCAATTGTCTCATTTATCACATTAATAAGGTCAAAGTCCAAAATCAGTTCAATTAAGTCCCACAGTCAATCGTTTCACTGTTAAAAGCGATGCAACCTAGTAATATCAGAAAAATATCGCTAAATACATGTTGGTACGAATATGTGACGCAACCGTTGTAACTCAAACGGATTGATACCGTTAGAAAGTCAATGAAATGTAGTTTTTGAAACTGTCTCTATTTCTTCAGCGCGCGCTAACGGCTAGGATTGGTCCCACAGTAAAAATGACTTATTTATCTAAATTTTTAAATAAAGCGCTACCACAGCGCCCAGTGTAATTGCTGAGTTCCAGCAATCATGTCAAATTAAGAAGAATGTTATTTCTGGGAGTCCAATTGTCTCATTTATCACATTTATAAGGTCAAAGTCCAAAATCAGTTCAATTAAGTCCCACAGTCAATCGTTTCACTGTTAAAAGCGATGCAACCTAGTAATATCAGAAAAATATCGCTAAATACATGTTGGTACGAATATGTGACGCAACCGTTGTAACTCAAACGGACTGATACCGTTAGAAAGTCAATGAAATGTAGTTTTTGAAACTGTCTCTATTTCTTCAGCGCGCGCTAACGGCTAGGATTGGTCCCACAGTAAAAATGACTTATTTATCTAAATTTTTAAATAAAGCGCTACCACAGCGCCCAGTGTAATCGCTGAGTTCCAGCAATCATGTCAAATTAAGAAGAATGTTATTTCTTGGAGTCCAATTGTCTCATTTATCACATTTATAAGGTCAAAGTCCAAAATCAGTTCAATTAAGTCCCACAGTCAATCGTTTCACTGTTAAAAGCGATGCAACCTAGTAATATCAAAAATATCGCTAAATACATGTTGGTACGAATATGTGACGCAACCGTTGTAACTCAAACGGACTGATACCGTTAGAAAGTCAATGAAATGTAGTTTTTGAAACTGTCTCTATTTCTTCAGCGCGCGCTAACGGCTAGGATTGGTCCCACAGTAAAAAATGACTTATTTATCTAAATTTTTAAATAAAGCGCTACCACAGCGCCCAGTGTAATCGCTGAGTTCCAGCAATCATGTCAAATTAAGAAGAATGTTATTTCTTGGAGTCCAATTGTCTCATTTATCACATTTATAAGGTCAAAGTCCAAAATCAGTTCAATTAAGTCCCACAGTCAATCGTTTCACTGTTAAAAGCGATGCAACCTAGTAATATCAAAAAAAATATCGCTAAATACATGTTGGTACGAATATGTGACGCAACCGTTGTAACTCAAACGGACTGATACCGTTAGAAAGTCAATGAAATGTAGTTTTTGAAACTGTCTCTATTTCTTCAGCGCGTGCTAACGGCTAGGATTGGTCCCACAGTAAAAAATGACTTATTTATCTAAATTTTTAAATAAAGCGCTACCACAGCGCCCAGTGTAATCGCTGAGTTCCAGCAATCATGTCAAATTAAGAAGAATGTTATTTCTTGGAGTCCAATTGTCTCATTTATCACATTTATAAGGTCAAAGTCCAAAATCAGTTCAATTAAGTCCCACAGTCAATCGTTTCACTGTTAAAAGCGATGCAACCTAGTAATATCAGAAAAATATCGCTAAATACATGTTGGTACGAATATGTGACGCAACCGTTGTAACTCAAACGGATTGATACCGTTAGAAAGTCAATGAAATGTAGTTTTTGAAACTGTCTCTATTTCTTCAGCGCGCGCTAACGGCTAGGATTGGTCCCACAGTAAAAAATGACTTATTTTATCTAAATTTTTAAATAAAGCGCTACCACAGCGGCCCAGTGTAATCGCTGAGTTCCATCAATCATGTCAAATTAAGAAGAATGTTATTTTCTTGGAGTCCAATTGTCTCATTTATCACATTTATAAGGTCAAAAGTCCAAATCAGTTTCATTAAGTCCCACAGTCCAAGTCGTTCACTGTTAAAAGCGATGCAACCTAGTAATATCAGAAAAATATCGCTAAATACATGTTGGTACGAATATGTGACGCAACCGTTGTAACTCAAACGGACTGTTACCGTTAGAAAGTCAATGAAATGTAGTTTTTAAACTGTCCTCTATTTCTTCAGCGCGCGCTAACGGCTAGGATTGGTCCCACAGTAAAAAATGACTTATTTATCTAAATTTTTTAAATAAAGCGCTACCACAGCGCCCAGTGTAATCGCTGAGTTCCGTCAATCATGTCAAATTAAGAAGAATGTTATTTCTTGGAGTCCAATTGTCTCATTTATCAACATTTATAAGGTCAAAGTCCAAAATCAGTTCAATTAAGTCCCACAGTCAATCGCTTCACTGTTAAAAGCGATGCAACCTAGTATTATCAAAAAATATCGCTAAATACATGTGGTACGAAATATGTGACGCAACCGTTTTAACTCAAACGGATTGATACCGTTAGAAAGTCAATGAAATGTAGTTTTTGAAACTGTCTCTATTCCTTCAGCGTGCGTTAACGGCTAGTATTGGTCCCACAGTAAAATATGACTTATTTATCTAAATTTTTAAATAAAGCGCTACCACAGCGCTCGGCGATATTAAGGCCGGGTCTGTAAATTACACGTTTTTTCAGCTTTTGAAAAATTGGGAACTTTATGTTTAATTAACTCGACCATTTTACGACGAAAAAATATAAACTCGTTCATATTTTGGTCAGCAAAGCTCCTCTTTTCAAAAATGATAACCTCAATTTCAGATTCCTTCTCGTATGACCACAGGGAGCTCCAGAAGTAGGGTACCAAAAATAGCATGGTTTCGAAAAACCGCTGAAGGTTTTGTCGAGTCACTGGGGAAAAAAACACATAAATTGGTAAGTTAACATGACAATCTTACAAAATCGTACGTGACATAAGTCCCAACTTCAATAAAAGCAGTAAAAATTGACAATCTTTGGCCATATTTTGTGCCAATTTTGGCAACTTGGTCATTCATTTTGTACAATTTATTGCTATTCGTTTACTTTTTGCACTTATGCCTTGAAACAAAACCCATTCTGCATTATCTAAGCTACAACTTTTACTACATTTTACAACTGGTGTGCAATATTCAGCCAGCGGCAGAAGCATTTCAATGCACTACCTTTAAAAAATCCCTGAACTTTGCCGCCATTGTGTTGGGTCCGTCATTTTTAAGACCCTAGCTAATGACAATCTCGTCCCGGGGCCGGTTTACTTTTTTGACAATCTTGGGCGAAGCCCTGGGGAAGAGGTTGATCACGTAAACAAGCAAACTGCAACTTTGCAGAAGCCATCATAAAATGAAGTCTTTTGCCTCCTCCTCTCTTCTCCTACTACTTTCTCTTTCAATATGGTTAGCAATAATATTATAAGTTTTAATTTCAATGCTTAGCTAGCCAGATATGTTTGCAATTTGTATGCTTCCTTTTGTGTTTGTTTGCTTCCTAATGTGTTTTGGTAGCTAGCTACACATAAAAAGTGATTGTGTCCCTGTGTGTGATATCCTGTACAAATTTATAGAACTTTTGAATGTTTACGAGCTTGCTGAGAAGGTCTTTTTCAGTCCATTTCTTTCTACTATGGAAACATTGTGTTGAGGCTTTAACCTAATCGAGTGTAAGATGGATACCTTCTGATTGACATATATTCATATAAAGTCGTACGATACTTCATGTGAAGAAACAGACTACCTTATGTGTATTAATTAATGCGGATAAAGTTCGTGCCGGATTAATTTTGCGGGATTAATTTTTTGCAAATTTGCCCGTTTCGCAAAGTTAAGTCCTGCAAAAAAGATTTTTGGAATTCGTCTATTCGCAAAATATATATATCCCGCAAAAATATCTGTGAACTGGCATTCACAAAAAATAAGTATTGCAAAATGGCATTTTTTTATACATTAATTAACTTTAATAACATTTTTGAAATTCTAGATGATTTGTGAGATTTAGAATTATTAAAATACAGTGCAAAAAACAAATGTTACCCTTTGATCTTTGTTTAGCATAATCTGAAACCTCTGATTCGCAAAAAAAATATTGTATATATTTCTTTTACATGTTTATAAACATTTGCAAAATTAAATCCCGCAATTTCCTTGCTGAGAGCCCAATTCGCAAAAAATAAATCCCGTAACTTATTTTTTTTTTGACGTTCTTTTATTTTGCATTTTACGTTAATTCCAGCTCTTTTTTAATTTTCCTGTAAATTTAATACAAATTTACTTTAGACAAGGGATATAAGCAAAAATAGGTTATATATATACTATAAATTCACAATCTTTAACTCTGCAATTTCAATAAAAATGTTATAGACTATACAAGAGAAAGAAGTGTGTTCCAGCAGCTGCCGATTTATCGTGCAGACACAGGTGCAAGTCCTGTCACTTCTATTTTTTATTGGACATTTTACATACACATTTTTCTTTATAGAACCAGTAAAATCTGACTTGAGACTGGTTGTTCTTATTTTTGCAAGTCCTGTCACTGATGGTTCTTATTTTGTTCTTATTCGTAAGAAAATGACTTCAGAATTTAGCCTCATTTTGTTCTTATATATTTTTCTGGAAATTGTGCTTATATGAGAAAATTGGTTGTTTCGGGTGAGCCAACCACGCGGGTGGGATGTTTCAGCAGCTTCACGCAACATTATTTTCCTGTGTGACAATTGCTAATATATAAATACATTGCGTTTGCGTCTAGAAGTATATGCACATGCGCCACGCATATGTACAACTATAATAATTTATCAGCAAATCTAGCTTTAATTTCCAGAAACCTTGCCAACTCCGGTTGCGTCAAAGCCATAAAATTATTTCGTGGATATTCAATTGCTTGAAATGAGAAGTTCTGACTCTGAAATATATATACAGTTGGTTTTAACAATCGAACTTCCTGTGATTGATGTTGACTAAACTTTATGGGTAAATTATCACATACTCAATACGTATAACATTGTCCTGCATACACATGAGTCAAGTTTACAGGACCTTTTTCAAGGACAATTCTTAAAAGTAGTGTTATATAAATTGCAAAATTAAGAACAAACCAATATGATTATCCTATTTTCGTAAAAAAAACACCCAGGATAATGTGGAAATATCTTTCAAAAAAGAAATTTGCACAGAATCAATTGTTGTGATTTTTTCAAACTTGTATTTTCACCTGAATTTTAGATCACAAGAGTGGTGTCATTATAAAAAAAGGAAAAAATACTCAAAATTTTAGGACCAAAATAATTTCAACCTAGAAGAGGTAATATATTTTACTAAATTTGTAAACAGTCCTTGGTCGTCTAATGTAAGACACCTACATTGAAGGAAATCCAGGCTCACATCCTGGTCAAGACAATTTGAATGTTACAGTTATCCACTTTTTTGGAACAAATGAGAATTATAGGAATCCTTACTGTGAATGCTAAACGAATAGATAACAGATGCTGACTGTGCTTAGCCTTCATTTACGACTAATTTTATTTTACAATATATATAAACAAATTGAAAAACATGCGTTAAGGTGTATCAAGAATTTTTTTTATCCCATAAAAAAATTGCAGTGTAAAGAAATCCCATTCAAGGACAAATTTTCATAACCAAACCTTTAACAGCCTAGCTTTCACAATTTTGTTAGTACTGTTTTTAGACTTAGAAATTTATTGCTCAAGAGTTTAATACTAACACACACTAAAATTTATTATTTTGTACAGTACATACCAATATTTTTCAAATATATATACATCTGCTTAGTTATAAAGATAATGACAAACAAATTATAATAGTTCTATTACTGTAAAAGAAAAAAAAACCAGGAAAATAGCAATATATAATATAGTTGGCAAGCTGAAGATAACAGAATAATTGCCTTGACCAGGACTTGAACCTGGATTTCCTACAAAGGTGTCTTACGTTAGACGATCAAGGCTTTTTACATATATTAAGAACGTAATGTTGCAATTTCGCAACTAAATGTACTACAAATCTGTTAAAATAATTTACCAATCTTTTATTGCAATGGTAAACATCCAAAATATTTTCTTCTCTAAATTTCTAAGAAAAGTTTCATCTCACAAAAACACTTTTATCACGTTGACATACTATATAAACAATACCAAATTTAAACAGTTCACACAGAAATTGCCAAATGTGTAGATACCTTCATATTGACATATATAGTGATGTAATTACATAGAATACATGCCTAGAATTATAATTTAAATATGTAACACAGATACTCAAGTATGGAATAATAAGGAACAAGAATTTTTGAGCATCATATAAAAGCTGCAATGTAGATATGGTGAGTGGGTACACATCTGCATTGCAGTTTTATTTTTTAAAGTATATTTAGCTATTTTTTCTTCTTTGAAAGAACAACAGTTTGTTATCATCATATAAAGGGCCGTCGACAAACAGTTTTGATCTCCGTTAACGGCAAATTGGCCGCTAGACTCGGACCACCCCTGCCCCTTAACGGCAACCCCATTTCCCCTACGTTAGTTTTCGCTTTATGGAACAATCTTTGTGTAGACTTATACGAACACGAGATCCATTTTTTTAACAACCAATTCTAGATTATGGCGGATTTTTACTGTGGAAACATTTTCTAATTTGTTGAATTTTTTTCATTTTCCCAAAAAGAAATAAAAAAGGTGAGAAAGTAAAATTCGTCTCCATTTTTATATTTTAAGGGATGATGAGAAAGTAAAATTCGTGCTCCATTTTTATATTTTTAACGGATGATGCATTACTCCCTCCCCCCACACCCAATTTGCCGTTAACGGAGACGGAAATTGTTTGTTGACGGCCCCTAAATGCTGCAACGCATATATGCAGATACGCACTTTTAAAAAGGAGGAAATTTTGGAGCATCTCATCAAGACGGCAACATAGAAATGCAGATACAGTATATAAGTGGTATGTCTGTGTTGCAGTTTAATTCCAATTAAAAAAAATTTCGTACGTTATTCTAAATGTTAGGTGCTAACTTTTGGTGATTAGGAAAGTACATAAAATATATACTTGCAAAATTTCAAAGCACGATTGCTGATAATGATAAGAACACCTGTAAAATAAATTCTAGAAGGATCGTAGGCCATTTTCAAGTTAAAAATAGTAAGTTTATATTTGAAAATACAATTTTTTATGCAAAGTTAACACTATGTAAGCAGTAAATTTAAATTCTTAATCACTATGTTTACACAAAGTTTCTTAACTTGCCTGAGCCAATTATATAATATATATAGCTAGCTTTTTTACAGACCTTAAAAACAAATTATCTACTCTTCCAAATTCCCCCACGTAGTAAAGAAAATTACACTGAGACTCCTGCGAACCAGGACGATAAAGCCATATGCCTCAAAAACTTGCTTAGACTTTATGTAGCTAAGCTAGCTCTAGAAGCTTCATCAATACATTAGGGTAGATATATATATAATTAGTAATCACTACTAGCGCTAAAAACTAACATCATAATTTAATTTAACCTTTCTCAAACCTTTGGTTTGAAATTAGATTTTCTGAAGAAATATCACGGCCATTATTCCTAGCCACGAAAAAATTGCAGACCAGATAGCGCGTTATAAATTTACTCGCCAAACATATGCCTTAACTTTGGCGAGTCAAAAAAACCTGGAGCCGTAGAATGCACCTTAACGTCGCCGAGCGCCCAGTGTAATCGCTGAGTTCCGTCAATCATGTCAAGTTAAGAAGAATGTTATTTCTTGGAGTCCAATTGTCTCATTTATCACATTTATAAGGTCAAAGTCCAAAATCAGTTCAATTAAGTCCCACAGTCAATCGTTTCACTGTTAAAAGCGATGCAACCTAGTAATATCAAAAAAATATCGCTAAATACATGTTGGTACGAAAATGTGACGCAACCGTTTTAACTCAAACGGATTGATACCGTTAGAAAGTCAATGAAATGTAATTTTTGAAACTGTCTCTATTCCTTCAGCGTGCGCTAACGGCTAGTATTGGTGCCACAGTAAAATATGACTTATTTATCTAAATTTCTAAATAAAGCGCTACCACAGCGCCCAGTGTAATTACTGAGTTCCAGCAATCATTTCAAATTAAGAGGAACGTTATTTCTTGCAGTCCAGTTGTCTCCTTTTTCGCATTTATCAGGTCAAAGTCCAAAATCAGTTCAATTAAGTCCCACAGTAAATCGTTTCACTGTTAAAAGCGATGCAAACTAGTAATATCAGAAAAATATCGCTAAATACATGTTGGTACGAATATGTGACGCAACCGTTTTAACTCAAACGGACTGATACCGTTAGAAAGTCAATGAAATGAAGTTTTTGAAACTGTCTCTATTTCTTCAGCGCGCGCTAACGGCTAGGATTGGTCCCACAATAAAAAATGACTTATTTATCTAAATTTTTAAATAAAGCGCTACCACAGAGCCCAGTGTAATTGCTGAGTTACAGCAATCATGTCCAATTAAGAGGAACGTTATTTCTTGCAGTCCAGTTGTCTCCTTTTTCGCATTTATCAGGTCAAAGTCCAAAATCAGTTCAATTAAGTCCCACAGTAAATCGTTTCACTGTTAAAAGCGATGCAAACCTAGTAATATCAGAAAAATATCGCTAAATACATGTTGGTGACGAATATGTGACGCAACGTTGTAACTCAAACGGAACTGATACCGTTAGAAAGTCAATGAAATGAAGTTTTTTGAAACTGTCTCTATTTCTTCAGCGCGCGCTAACGGCTAGGATTGGTCCCACAATAAAAAATGACTACTTTATCTAAATTTTTAAATAAAGCGTACCACCAGCAGCCCAGTGTAATTGCTGAGTTACAGCAATCATGTCCAATTAAGAAGAATGTTATTTCTTGGAGTCCAATTATCTCATTTATCACATATGTAAGGTCAAAGTCCAAAATCAGTTCAATTAAGTCCCACAGTCAATCGTTTCACTGTTAAAGGCGATGCAGCCTAGTAATATCAGAACAATATCGCTAAATACATGTTGGTACGAATATGTGACGAAACCGTTGTAACTCAAACGGAATGATACCGTTAGAAAGTCAATGAAATGTAGTTTTTGAAACTGTCTCTATTTCTTCAGCGCGCGCTAACGGCTAGAATTGGTCCCACAATAAAAAATGTATTATTTATCTAAATTTTTAAATAAATCGCCACCACAGCGCCCAGTGAAATTGGTGAGTTCCAGCAATCATGTCAAATTATGAAGAATGTTATTTCTTGGAATCCAATTGTCTCATTTATCAGATTTATAAGGTCAAAGTCCAAAATCAGTTCCATTAAGTCCCACAGTCAATCGTTTCACTGTTAAAAGCGATGCAACCTAGTAATACCAGAAAAATATCGCTAAATACATGTTGGTACGAATATGCGACGCAACCGTTTTAACTCAAACGGATTGATACTGTTAGAAAGTCAATGAAATGTAGTTTTTGAAACTGTCTCTATTCCTTCAGCGTGCGCTAACGGCTAGTATTGGTCCCACAGTAAAATATGACTTATTTATCTAAATTTCTAAATAAAGAGCTACCACAGCGCCCAGTGTAATTGCTGAGTTCCAGCAATCATTTCAAATTAAGAAGAACGTTATTTCTTGCAGTCCAGTTGTATCATTTTTCGCATTTAGCAGGTCAAAGTCCAAAATCAGTTCAATTAAGTCCCACAGTCAATCGTTTCACTGTTAAAAGCGATGCAACCTAGTAATATCAGAAAAATATCGCTAAATACATGTTGGTACGAATATGTGACGCAACCGTTGTAACTCAAACGGACTGATACCTTTAGAAAGTCAATGAAATGAAGTTTTTGAAACTGTCTCTATTTCTTCAGCGCGCGCTAACGGCTAGGATTGGTCCCACATTAAAAAATGACTTATTTATCTAAATTTTTAAATAAAGCGCTACCACAGCGCCCAGTGTAATCGCTGAGTTCCATCAATCATGTCAAATTAAGAAGAATGTTATTTCTTGGAGTCCAATTGTCTCATTTATCACATTTATAAGGTCAAAGTCCAAAATCAGTTCAATTAAGTCCCACAGTCAATCGTTTCACTGTTAAAAGCGATGCAACCTAGTAATATCAGAAAAATGTCGCTAAATACATGTTGGTACGAATATGTGACGCAACCGTTGTAACTCAAACGGATTGATACCGTTAGAAAGTCAATGAAATGTAGTTTTTGAAACTGTCTCTATTTCTTCAGCGCGCGCTAACGACTAGGATGGTCCCACCGTAAAAAATGTCTTATTAATCTCAATTTCTAAATAAAGCGCTACCACAGCGCCCAATGTAATTGCTGAGTTCCATCAATCATGTCCAATTAAGAAGAACGTTATTTCTTGGAGTCCAATTATCTCATTTATCACATTTGTAAGGTCAAAGTCCAAAATCAGTTCAATTAAGTCCCACAGTCAATCGTTTCACTGTTAATAGCGATGCAGCCTAGTAATATCAGAACAATATCGCTAAATACATGTTGGTACGAATATGTGACGCAACCGTTGTAACTCAAACGGACTGATACCGTTACAAAGTCAATGAAATGTAGTTTTTGAAACTGTCTCTTTTCTTCAGCGCGCGCTAACGGCTAGGATTGGTCCAAAATAAAAAATGACTTATTTATCTAAATTTTTAAATAAAGCGCTACCACAGCGCCAGGTGAAATCGCTGAGTTCCAGCAATCATGTCAAATTAAGAAGAATGTTATTTCTTGGAGTCCAATTGTCTCATTTATCACATTTATAAGGTCAAAGTCCAAAATCAGTTCAATTAAGTCCCACAGTCAATCGTTTCACTGTTAAAAGCGATGTAAGCTAGTAATATCAGAACAATATCGCTAAATACAGGTTGGTACGAATATGTGATGCAACCGTTGTAACTCAAACGGACTGATACCGTTACAAAGTCAATGAAATGTAGTTTTTGAAACTGTCTCTATTTCTTCAGCGCGCGCTAACGGCTAGGATTGGTCCCACAATAAAAAATGACTTATTTATCTAAATTTTTAAATAAAGCGCTACCACAGCGCCAGGTGAAATCGCTGAGTTCCAGCAATCATGTCAAATTAAGAAGAATGTTATTTCTTGCAGTGCAATTGTCTCATTTATCACATTTATAAGGTCAAAGTCCAAAATCAGTTCAATTAAGTCCCACAGTCAATCGTTTCACTGTTAAAAGCGATGCAACCTAGTATTATCAAAAAAATATCGCTAAATACATGTTGGTACGAATATGTGACACAACCGTTTTAACTCAAACGGATTGATACCGTTAGAAAGTCAATGAAATGTAGTTTTTGAAACTGTCTCTATTCCTTCAGCGTGCGTTAACGGCTAGTATTGGTCCCACAGTAAAATATGACTTATTTATCTAAATTTTTAAATAAAGCGCTACCACAGCGCCCAGTGTAATCGCTGAGTTCCGTCAATCATGTCAAATTAAGAAGAATGTTATTTCTTGGAGTCCAATTGTCTCATTTATCACATTTATAAGGTCAAAGTCCAAAATCAGTTCAATTAAGTCCCACAGTCAATCGTTTCACTGTTAAAAGCGATGCAACCTAGTAATATCAGAAAAATATCGCTAAATACATGTTGGTACGAATATGTGACGCAACCGTTTTAACTCAAACGGACTGATACCGTTAGAAAGTCAATGAAATGTAGTTTTTGAAACTGTCTCTATTTCTTCAGCGCGCGCTAACGGCTAGGATTGGTCCCACAGTAAAAAATGACTTATTTATCTAAATTTTTAAATAAAGCGCTACCACAGCGCCCAGTGTAATTGCTGAGTTCCAGCAATCATGTCAAATTAAGAAGAATGTTATTTCTTGGAGTCCAATTGTCTCATTTATCACATTTATAAGGTCAAAGTCCAAAATCAGTTCAATTAAGTCCCACAGTCAATCGTTTCACTGTTAAAAGCGATGCAACCTAGTAATATCAGAAAAATATCGCTAAATACATGTTGGTACGAATATGTGACGCAACCGTTGTAACTCAAACGGACTGATACCGTTAGAAAGTCAATGAAATGTAGTTTTTGAAACTGTCTCTATTTCTTCAGCGCGCGCTAACGGCTAGGATTGGTCCCACAGTAAAAAATGACTTATTTATCTAAATTTTTAAATAAAGCGCTACCACAGCGCCCAGTGTAATTGCTGAGTTCCAGCAATCATGTCAAATTAAGAAGAATGTTATTTCTTGGAGTCCAATTGTCTCATTTATCACATTTATAAGGTCAAAGTCCAAAATCAGTTCAATTAAGTCCCACAGTCAATCGTTTCACTGTTAAAAGCGATGCAACCTAGTAATATCAGAAAAATATCGCTAAATACATGTTGGTACGAATATGTGACGCAACCGTTGTAACTCAAACGGACTGATACCGTTAGAAAGTCAATGAAATGTAGTTTTTGAAACTGTCTCTATTTCTTCAGCGCGCGCTAACGGCTAGGATTGGTCCCACAGTAAAAAATGACTTATTTATCTAAATTTTTAAATAAAGCGCTACCACAGCGCCCAGTGTAATTGCTGAGTTCCAGCAATCATGTCAAATTAAGAAGAATGTTATTTCTTGGAGTCCAATTGTCTCATTTATCACATTTATAAGGTCAAAGTCCAAAATCAGTTCAATTAAGTCCCACAGTCAATCGTTTCACTGTTAAAAGCGATGCAACCTAGTAATATCAGAAAAATATCGCTAAATACATGTTGGTACGAATATGTGACGCAACCGTTGTAACTCAAACGGACTGATACCGTTAGAAAGTCAATGAAATGTAGTTTTTGAAACTGTCTCTATTTCTTCAGCGCGCGCTAACGGCTAGGATTGGTCCCACAGTAAAAAATGACTTATTTATCTAAATTTTTAAATAAAGCGCTACCACAGCGCCCAGTGTAATGCTGAGTTCCAGCAATCATGTCAAATTAAGAAGAATGTTATTTCTTGGAGTCCAATTGTCTCATTTATCACATTTATAAGGTCAAAGTCCAAAATCAGTTCAATTAAGTCCCACAGTCAATCGTTTCACTGTTAAAAGCGATGCAACCTAGTAATATCAGAAAAATATCGCTAAATACATGTTGGTACGAATATGTGACGCAACCGTTGTAACTCAAACGGACTGATACCGTTAGAAAGTCAATGAAATGTAGTTTTTGAAACTGTCTCTATTTCTTCAGCGCGCGCTAACGGCTAGGATTGGTCCCACAGTAAAAAATGACTTATTTATCTAAATTTTTAAATAAAGCGCTACCACAGCGCCCAGTGTAATGCTGAGTTCCAGCAATCATGTCAAATTAAGAAGAATGTTATTTCTTGGAGTCCAATTGTCTCATTTATCACATTTATAAGGTCAAAGTCCAAAATCAGTTCAATTAAGTCCCACAGTCAATCGTTTCACTGTTAAAAGCGATGCAACCTAGTAATATCAGAAAAATATCGCTAAATACATGTTGGTACGAATATGTGACGCAACCGTTGTAACTCAAACGGACTGATACCGTTAGAAAGTCAATGAAATGTAGTTTTTGAAACTGTCTCTATTTCTTCAGCGCGCGCTAACGGCTAGGATTGGTCCCACAGTAAAAATGACTTATTTATCTAAATTTTTAAATAAAGCGCTACCACAGCGCCCAGTGTAATGCTGAGTTCCAGCAATCATGTCAAATTAAGAAGAATGTTATTTCTTGGAGTCCAATTGTCTCATTTATCACATTTATAAGGTCAAAGTCCAAAATCAGTTCAATTAAGTCCCACAGTCAATCGTTTCACTGTTAAAAGCGATGCAACCTAGTAATATCAGAAA
The DNA here is from genome assembly GCA_030067915.1 of Hydractinia echinata. NCBI lineage: Eukaryota > Metazoa > Cnidaria > Hydrozoa > Anthoathecata > Hydractiniidae > Hydractinia > Hydractinia echinata. The sequence continues at coordinate 15,024 of JASGCC010001376.1, read as the reverse complement.
AATATCGCTAAATACATGTTGGTACGAATATGTGACGCAACCGTTGTAACTCAAACGGACTGATACCGTTAGAAAGTCAATGAAATGTAGTTTTTGAAACTGTCTCTATTTCTTCAGCGCGCGCTAACGGCTAGGATTGGTCCCACAGTAAAAATGACTTATTTATCTAAATTTTTAAATAAAGCGCTACCACAGCGCCCAGTGTAATGCTGAGTTCCAGCAATCATGTCAAATTAAGAAGAATGTTATTTCTTGGAGTCCAATTGTCTCATTTATCACATTTATAAGGTCAAAGTCCAAAATCAGTTCAATTAAGTCCCACAGTCAATCGTTTCACTGTTAAAAGCGATGCAACCTAGTAATATCAGAAAAATATCGCTAAATACATGTTGGTACGAATATGTGACGCAACCGTTGTAACTCAAACGGACTGATACCGTTAGAAAGTCAATGAAATGTAGTTTTTGAAACTGTCTCTATTTCTTCAGCGCGCGCTAACGGCTAGGATTGGTCCCACAGTAAAAAATGACTTATTTATCTAAATTTTTAAATAAAGCGCTACCACAGCGCCCAGTGTAATGCTGAGTTCCAGCAATCATGTCAAATTAAGAAGAATGTTATTTCTTGGAGTCCAATTGTCTCATTTATCACATTTATAAGGTCAAAGTCCAAAATCAGTTCAATTAAGTCCCACAGTCAATCGTTTCACTGTTAAAAGCGATGCAACCTAGTAATATCAGAAAAATATCGCTAAATACATGTTGGTACGAATATGTGACGCAACCGTTGTAACTCAAACGGACTGATACCGTTAGAAAGTCAATGAAATGTAGTTTTTGAAACTGTCTCTATTTCTTCAGCGCGCGCTAACGGCTAGGATTGGTCCCACAGTAAAAAATGACTTATTTATCTAAATTTTTAAATAAAGCGCTACCACAGCGCCCAGTGTAATGCTGAGTTCCAGCAATCATGTCAAATTAAGAAGAATGTTATTTCTTGGAGTCCAATTGTCTCATTTATCACATTTATAAGGTCAAAGTCCAAAATCAGTTCAATTAAGTCCCACAGTCAATCGTTTCACTGTTAAAAGCGATGCAACCTAGTAATATCAGAAAAATATCGCTAAATACATGTTGGTACGAATATGTGACGCAACCGTTGTAACTCAAACGGACTGATACCGTTAGAAAGTCAATGAAATGTAGTTTTTGAAACTGTCTCTATTTCTTCAGCGCGCGCTAACGGCTAGGATTGGTCCCACAGTAAAAAATGACTTATTTATCTAAATTTTTAAATAAAGCGCTACCACAGCGCCCAGTGTAATGCTGAGTTCCAGCAATCATGTCAAATTAAGAAGAATGTTATTTCTTGGAGTCCAATTGTCTCATTTATCACATTTATAAGGTCAAAGTCCAAAATCAGTTCAATTAAGTCCCACAGTCAATCGTTTCACTGTTAAAAGCGATGCAACCTAGTAATATCAGAAAAATATCGCTAAATACATGTTGGTACGAATATGTGACGCAACCGTTGTAACTCAAACGGACTGATACCGTTAGAAAGTCAATGAAATGTAGTTTTTGAAACTGTCTCTATTTCTTCAGCGCGCGCTAACGGCTAGGATTGGTCCCACAGTAAAAAATGACTTATTTATCTAAATTTTTAAATAAAGCGCTACCACAGCGCCCAGTGTAATGCTGAGTTCCAGCAATCATGTCAAATTAAGAAGAATGTTATTTCTTGGAGTCCAATTGTCTCATTTATCACATTTATAAGGTCAAAGTCCAAAATCAGTTCAATTAAGTCCCACAGTCAATCGTTTCACTGTTAAAAGCGATGCAACCTAGTAATATCAGAAAAATATCGCTAAATACATGTTGGTACGAATATGTGACGCAACCGTTGTAACTCAAACGGACTGATACCGTTAGAAAGTCAATGAAATGTAGTTTTTGAAACTGTCTCTATTTCTTCAGCGCGCGCTAACGGCTAGGATTGGTCCCACAGTAAAAATGACTTATTTATCTAAATTTTTAAATAAAGCGCTACCACAGCGCCCAGTGTAATGCTGAGTTCCAGCAATCATGTCAAATTAAGAAGAATGTTATTTCTTGGAGTCCAATTGTCTCATTTATCACATTTATAAGGTCAAAGTCCAAAATCAGTTCAATTAAGTCCCACAGTCAATCGTTTCACTGTTAAAAGCGATGCAACCTAGTAATATCAGAAAAATATCGCTAAATACATGTTGGTACGAATATGTGACGCAACCGTTGTAACTCAAACGGACTGATACCGTTAGAAAGTCAATGAAATGTAGTTTTTGAAACTGTCTCTATTTCTTCAGCGCGCGCTAACGGCTAGGATTGGTCCCACAGTAAAAAATGACTTATTTATCTAAATTTTTAAATAAAGCGCTACCACAGCGCCCAGTGTAATGCTGAGTTCCAGCAATCATGTCAAATTAAGAAGAATGTTATTTCTTGGAGTCCAATTGTCTCATTTATCACATTTATAAGGTCAAAGTCCAAAATCAGTTCAATTAAGTCCCACAGTCAATCGTTTCACTGTTAAAAGCGATGCAACCTAGTAATATCAGAAAAATATCGCTAAATACATGTTGGTACGAATATGTGACGCAACCGTTGTAACTCAAACGGACTGATACCGTTAGAAAGTCAATGAAATGTAGTTTTTGAAACTGTCTCTATTTCTTCAGCGCGCTAACGGCTAGGATTGGTCCCACAGTAAAAAATGACTTATTTATCTAAATTTTTAAATAAAGCGCTACCACAGCGCCCAGTGTAATGCTGAGTTCCAGCAATCATGTCAAATTAAGAAGAATGTTATTTCTTGGAGTCCAATTGTCTCATTTATCACATTTATAAGGTCAAAGTCCAAAATCAGTTCAATTAAGTCCCACAGTCAATCGTTTCACTGTTAAAAGCGATGCAACCTAGTAATATCAGAAAAATATCGCTAAATACATGTTGGTACGAATATGTGACGCAACCGTTGTAACTCAAACGGACTGATACCGTTAGAAAGTCAATGAAATGTAGTTTTTGAAACTGTCTCTATTTCTTCAGCGCGCGCTAACGGCTAGGATTGGTCCCACAGTAAAAAATGACTTATTTATCTAAATTTTTAAATAAAGCGCTACCACAGCGCCCAGTGTAATTGCTGAGTTCCAGCAATCATGTCAAATTAAGAAGAATGTTATTTCTTGGAGTCCAATTGTCTCATTTATCACATTTATAAGGTCAAAGTCCAAAATCAGTTCAATTAAGTCCCACAGTCAATCGTTTCACTGTTAAAAGCGATGCAACCTAGTAATATCAGAAAAATATCGCTAAATACATGTTGGTACGAATATGTGACGCAACCGTTGTAACTCAAACGGACTGATACCGTTAGAAAGTCAATGAAATGTAGTTTTTGAAACTGTCTCTATTTCTTCAGCGCGCGCTAACGGCTAGGATTGGTCCCACAGTAAAAAATGACTTATTTATCTAAATTTTAAATAAAGCGCTACCACAGCGCCCAGTGTAATGCTGAGTTCCAGCAATCATGTCAAATTAAGAAGAATGTTATTTCTTGGAGTCCAATTGTCTCATTTATCACATTTATAAGGTCAAAGTCCAAAATCAGTTCAATTAAGTCCCACAGTCAATCGTTTCACTGTTAAAAGCGATGCAACCTAGTAATATCAGAAAAATATCGCTAAATACATGTTGGTACGAATATGTGACGCAACCGTTGTAACTCAAACGGACTGATACCGTTAGAAAGTCAATGAAATGTAGTTTTTGAAACTGTCTCTATTTCTTCAGCGCGCGCTAACGGCTAGGATTGGTCCCACAGTAAAAAATGACTTATTTATCTAAATTTTTAAATAAAGCGCTACCACAGCGCCCAGTGTAATTGCTGAGTTCCAGCAATCATGTCAAATTAAGAAGAATGTTATTTCTTGGAGTCCAATTGTCTCATTTATCACATTTATAAGGTCAAAGTCCAAAATCAGTTCAATTAAGTCCCACAGTCAATCGTTTCACTGTTAAAAGCGATGCAACCTAGTAATATCAGAAAAATATCGCTAAATACATGTTGGTACGAATATGTGACGCAACCGTTGTAACTCAAACGGACTGATACCGTTAGAAAGTCAATGAAATGTAGTTTTTGAAACTGTCTCTATTTCTTCAGCGCGCGCTAACGGCTAGGATTGGTCCCACAGTAAAAAATGACTTATTTATCTAAATTTTTAAATAAAGCGCTACCACAGCGCCCAGTGTAATGCTGAGTTCCAGCAATCATGTCAAATTAAGAAGAATGTTATTTCTTGGAGTCCAATTGTCTCATTTATCACATTTATAAGGTCAAAGTCCAAAATCAGTTCAATTAAGTCCCACAGTCAATCGTTTCACTGTTAAAAGCGATGCAACCTAGTAATATCAGAAAAATATCGCTAAATACATGTTGGTACGAATATGTGACGCAACCGTTGTAACTCAAACGGACTGATACCGTTAGAAAGTCAATGAAATGTAGTTTTTGAAACTGTCTCTATTTCTTCAGCGCGCGCTAACGGCTAGGATTGGTCCCACAGAAAAATGACTTATTTATCTAAATTTTTAAATAAAGCGCTACCACAGCGCCCAGTGTAATGCTGAGTTCCAGCAATCATGTCAAATTAAGAAGAATGTTATTTCTTGGAGTCCAATTGTCTCATTTATCACATTTATAAGGTCAAAGTCCAAAATCAGTTCAATTAAGTCCCACAGTCAATCGTTTCACTGTTAAAAGCGATGCAACCTAGTAATATCAGAAAAATATCGCTAAATACATGTTGGTACGAATATGTGACGCAACCGTTGTAACTCAAACGGACTGATACCGTTAGAAAGTCAATGAAATGTAGTTTTTGAAACTGTCTCTATTTCTTCAGCGCGCGCTAACGGCTAGGATTGGTCCCACAGTAAAAAATGACTTATTTATCTAAATTTTTAAATAAAGCGCTACCACAGCGCCCAGTGTAATGCTGAGTTCCAGCAATCATGTCAAATTAAGAAGAATGTTATTTCTTGGAGTCCAATTGTCTCATTTATCACATTTATAAGGTCAAAGTCCAAAATCAGTTCAATTAAGTCCCACAGTCAATCGTTTCACTGTTAAAAGCGATGCAACCTAGTAATATCAGAAAAATATCGCTAAATACATGTTGGTACGAATATGTGACGCAACCGTTGTAACTCAAACGGACTGATACCGTTAGAAAGTCAATGAAATGTAGTTTTTGAAACTGTCTCTATTTCTTCAGCGCGCGCTAACGGCTAGGATTGGTCCCACAGAAAAATGACTTATTTATCTAAATTTTTAAATAAAGCGCTACCACAGCGCCCAGTGTAATTGCTGAGTTCCAGCAATCATGTCAAATTAAGAAGAATGTTATTTCTTGGAGTCCAATTGTCTCATTTATCACATTTATAAGGTCAAAGTCCAAAATCAGTTCAATTAAGTCCCACAGTCAATCGTTTCACTGTTAAAAGCGATGCAACCTAGTAATATCAGAAAAATATCGCTAAATACATGTTGGTACGAATATGTGACGCAACCGTTGTAACTCAAACGGACTGATACCGTTAGAAAGTCAATGAAATGTAGTTTTTGAAACTGTCTCTATTTCTTCAGCGCGCGCTAACGGCTAGGATTGGTCCCACAGTAAAAAATGACTTATTTATCTAAATTTTTAAATAAAGCGCTACCACAGCGCCCAGTGTAATGCTGAGTTCCAGCAATCATGTCAAATTAAGAAGAATGTTATTTCTTGGAGTCCAATTGTCTCATTTATCACATTTATAAGGTCAAAGTCCAAAATCAGTTCAATTAAGTCCCACAGTCAATCGTTTCACTGTTAAAAGCGATGCAACCTAGTAATATCAGAAAAATATCGCTAAATACATGTTGGTACGAATATGTGACGCAACCGTTGTAACTCAAACGGACTGATACCGTTAGAAAGTCAATGAAATGTAGTTTTTGAAACTGTCTCTATTTCTTCAGCGCGCGCTAACGGCTAGGATTGGTCCCACAGTAAAAAATGACTTATTTATCTAAATTTTTAAATAAAGCGCTACCACAGCGCCCAGTGTAATGCTGAGTTCCAGCAATCATGTCAAATTAAGAAGAATGTTATTTCTTGGAGTCCAATTGTCTCATTTATCACATTTATAAGGTCAAAGTCCAAAATCAGTTCAATTAAGTCCCACAGTCAATCGTTTCACTGTTAAAAGCGATGCAACCTAGTAATATCAGAAAAATATCGCTAAATACATGTTGGTACGAATATGTGACGCAACCGTTGTAACTCAAACGGACTGATACCGTTAGAAAGTCAATGAAATGTAGTTTTTGAAACTGTCTCTATTTCTTCAGCGCGCGCTAACGGCTAGGATTGGTCCCACAGTAAAAAATGACTTATTTATCTAAATTTTTAAATAAAGCGCTACCACAGCGCCCAGTGTAATGCTGAGTTCCAGCAATCATGTCAAATTAAGAAGAATGTTATTTCTTGGAGTCCAATTGTCTCATTTATCACATTTATAAGGTCAAAGTCCAAAATCAGTTCAATTAAGTCCCACAGTCAATCGTTTCACTGTTAAAAGCGATGCAACCTAGTAATATCAGAAAAATATCGCTAAATACATGTTGGTACGAATATGTGACGCAACCGTTGTAACTCAAACGGACTGATACCGTTAGAAAGTCAATGAAATGTAGTTTTTGAAACTGTCTCTATTTCTTCAGCGCGCGCTAACGGCTAGGATTGGTCCCACAGAAAAATGACTTATTTATCTAAATTTTTAAATAAAGCGCTACCACAGCGCCCAGTGTAATTGCTGAGTTCCAGCAATCATGTCAAATTAAGAAGAATGTTATTTCTTGGAGTCCAATTGTCTCATTTATCACATTTATAAGGTCAAAGTCCAAAATCAGTTCAATTAAGTCCCACAGTCAATCGTTTCACTGTTAAAAGCGATGCAACCTAGTAATATCAGAAAAATATCGCTAAATACATGTTGGTACGAATATGTGACGCAACCGTTGTAACTCAAACGGACTGATACCGTTAGAAAGTCAATGAAATGTAGTTTTTGAAACTGTCTCTATTTCTTCAGCGCGCGCTAACGGCTAGGATTGGTCCCACAGTAAAAATGACTTATTTATCTAAATTTTTAAATAAAGCGCTACCACAGCGCCCAGTGTAATTGCTGAGTTCCAGCAATCATGTCAAATTAAGAAGAATGTTATTTCTTGGAGTCCAATTGTCTCATTTATCACATTTATAAGGTCAAAGTCCAAAATCAGTTCAATTAAGTCCCACAGTCAATCGTTTCACTGTTAAAAGCGATGCAACCTAGTAATATCAGAAAAATATCGCTAAATACATGTTGGTACGAATATGTGACGCAACCGTTGTAACTCAAACGGACTGATACCGTTAGAAAGTCAATGAAATGTAGTTTTTGAAACTGTCTCTATTTCTTCAGCGCGCGCTAACGGCTAGGATTGGTCCCACAGTAAAAAATGACTTATTTATCTAAATTTTTAAATAAAGCGCTACCACAGCGCCCAGTGTAATGCTGAGTTCCAGCAATCATGTCAAATTAAGAAGAATGTTATTTCTTGGAGTCCAATTGTCTCATTTATCACATTTATAAGGTCAAAGTCCAAAATCAGTTCAATTAAGTCCCACAGTCAATCGTTTCACTGTTAAAAGCGATGCAACCTAGTAATATCAGAAAAATATCGCTAAATACATGTTGGTACGAATATGTGACGCAACCGTTGTAACTCAAACGGACTGATACCGTTAGAAAGTCAATGAAATGTAGTTTTTGAAACTGTCTCTATTTCTTCAGCGCGCGCTAACGGCTAGGATTGGTCCCACAGTAAAAAATGACTTATTTATCTAAATTTTTAAATAAAGCGCTACCACAGCGCCCAGTGTAATTGCTGAGTTCCAGCAATCATGTCAAATTAAGAAGAATGTTATTTCTTGGAGTCCAATTGTCTCATTTATCACATTTATAAGGTCAAAGTCCAAAATCAGTTCAATTAAGTCCCACAGTCAATCGTTTCACTGTTAAAAGCGATGCAACCTAGTAATATCAGAAAAATATCGCTAAATACATGTTGGTACGAATATGTGACGCAACCGTTGTAACTCAAACGGACTGATACCGTTAGAAAGTCAATGAAATGTAGTTTTTGAAACTGTCTCTATTTCTTCAGCGCGCGCTAACGGCTAGGATTGGTCCCACAGTAAAAAATGACTTATTTATCTAAATTTTTAAATAAAGCGCTACCACAGCGCCCAGTGTAATGCTGAGTTCCAGCAATCATGTCAAATTAAGAAGAATGTTATTTCTTGGAGTCCAATTGTCTCATTTATCACATTTATAAGGTCAAAGTCCAAAATCAGTTCAATTAAGTCCCACAGTCAATCGTTTCACTGTTAAAAGCGATGCAACCTAGTAATATCAGAAAAATATCGCTAAATACATGTTGGTACGAATATGTGACGCAACCGTTGTAACTCAAACGGACTGATACCGTTAGAAAGTCAATGAAATGTAGTTTTTGAAACTGTCTCTATTTCTTCAGCGGCGCTAACGGCTAGGATTGGTCCCACAGTAAAAATGACTTATTTATCTAAATTTTTAAATAAAGCGCTACCACAGCGCCCAGTGTAATGCTGAGTTCCAGCAATCATGTCAAATTAAGAAGAATGTTATTTCTTGGAGTCCAATTGTCTCATTTATCACATTTATAAGGTCAAAGTCCAAAATCAGTTCAATTAAGTCCCACAGTCAATCGTTTCACTGTTAAAAGCGATGCAACCTAGTAATATCAGAAAAATATCGCTAAATACATGTTGGTACGAATATGTGACGCAACCGTTGTAACTCAAACGGACTGATACCGTTAGAAAGTCAATGAAATGTAGTTTTTGAAACTGTCTCTATTTCTTCAGCGCGCGCTAACGGCTAGGATTGGTCCCACAGTAAAAAATGACTTATTTATCTAAATTTTTAAATAAAGCGCTACCACAGCGCCCAGTGTAATGCTGAGTTCCAGCAATCATGTCAAATTAAGAAGAATGTTATTTCTTGGAGTCCAATTGTCTCATTTATCACATTTATAAGGTCAAAGTCCAAAATCAGTTCAATTAAGTCCCACAGTCAATCGTTTCACTGTTAAAAGCGATGCAACCTAGTAATATCAGAAAAATATCGCTAAATACATGTTGGTACGAATATGTGACGCAACCGTTGTAACTCAAACGGACTGATACCGTTAGAAAGTCAATGAAATGTAGTTTTTGAAACTGTCTCTATTTCTTCAGCGCGCGCTAACGGCTAGGATTGGTCCCACAGTAAAAAATGACTTATTTATCTAAATTTTTAAATAAAGCGCTACCACAGCGCCCAGTGTAATGCTGAGTTCCAGCAATCATGTCAAATTAAGAAGAATGTTATTTCTTGGAGTCCAATTGTCTCATTTATCACATTTATAAGGTCAAAGTCCAAAATCAGTTCAATTAAGTCCCACAGTCAATCGTTTCACTGTTAAAAGCGATGCAACCTAGTAATATCAGAAAAATATCGCTAAATACATGTTGGTACGAATATGTGACGCAACCGTTGTAACTCAAACGGACTGATACCGTTAGAAAGTCAATGAAATGTAGTTTTTGAAACTGTCTCTATTTCTTCAGCGCGCGCTAACGGCTAGGATTGGTCCCACAGTAAAAAATGACTTATTTATCTAAATTTTTAAATAAAGCGCTACCACAGCGCCCAGTGTAATGCTGAGTTCCAGCAATCATGTCAAATTAAGAAGAATGTTATTTCTTGGAGTCCAATTGTCTCATTTATCACATTTATAAGGTCAAAGTCCAAAATCAGTTCAATTAAGTCCCACAGTCAATCGTTTCACTGTTAAAAGCGATGCAACCTAGTAATATCAGAAAAATATCGCTAAATACATGTTGGTACGAATATGTGACGCAACCGTTGTAACTCAAACGGACTGATACCGTTAGAAAGTCAATGAAATGTAGTTTTTGAAACTGTCTCTATTTCTTCAGCGCGCGCTAACGGCTAGGATTGGTCCCACAGTAAAAAATGACTTATTTATCTAAATTTTTAAATAAAGCGCTACCACAGCGCCCAGTGTAATGCTGAGTTCCAGCAATCATGTCAAATTAAGAAGAATGTTATTTCTTGGAGTCCAATTGTCTCATTTATCACATTTATAAGGTCAAAGTCCAAAATCAGTTCAATTAAGTCCCACAGTCAATCGTTTCACTGTTAAAAGCGATGCAACCTAGTAATATCAGAAAAATATCGCTAAATACATGTTGGTACGAATATGTGACGCAACCGTTGTAACTCAAACGGACTGATACCGTTAGAAAGTCAATGAAATGTAGTTTTTGAAACTGTCTCTATTTCTTCAGCGCGCGCTAACGGCTAGGATTGGTCCCACAGTAAAAAATGACTTATTTATCTAAATTTTTAAATAAAGCGCTACCACAGCGCCCAGTGTAATGCTGAGTTCCAGCAATCATGTCAAATTAAGAAGAATGTTATTTCTTGGAGTCCAATTGTCTCATTTATCACATTTATAAGGTCAAAGTCCAAAATCAGTTCAATTAAGTCCCACAGTCAATCGTTTCACTGTTAAAAGCGATGCAACCTAGTAATATCAGAAAAATATCGCTAAATACATGTTGGTACGAATATGTGACGCAACCGTTGTAACTCAAACGGACTGATACCGTTAGAAAGTCAATGAAATGTAGTTTTTGAAACTGTCTCTATTTCTTCAGCGCGCGCTAACGGCTAGGATTGGTCCCACAGTAAAAAATGACTTATTTATCTAAATTTTTAAATAAAGCGCTACCACAGCGCCCAGTGTAATGCTGAGTTCCAGCAATCATGTCAAATTAAGAAGAATGTTATTTCTTGGAGTCCAATTGTCTCATTTATCACATTTATAAGGTCAAAGTCCAAAATCAGTTCAATTAAGTCCCACAGTCAATCGTTTCACTGTTAAAAGCGATGCAACCTAGTAATATCAGAAAAATATCGCTAAATACATGTTGGTACGAATATGTGACGCAACCGTTGTAACTCAAACGGACTGATACCGTTAGAAAGTCAATGAAATGTAGTTTTTGAAACTGTCTCTATTTCTTCAGCGCGCGCTAACGGCTAGGATTGGTCCCACAGTAAAAAATGACTTATTTATCTAAATTTTTAAATAAAGCGCTACCACAGCGCCCAGTGTAATGCTGAGTTCCAGCAATCATGTCAAATTAAGAAGAATGTTATTTCTTGGAGTCCAATTGTCTCATTTATCACATTTATAAGGTCAAAGTCCAAAATCAGTTCAATTAAGTCCCACAGTCAATCGTTTCACTGTTAAAAGCGATGCAACCTAGTAATATCAGAAAAATATCGCTAAATACATGTTGGTACGAATATGTGACGCAACCGTTGTAACTCAAACGGACTGATACCGTTAGAAAGTCAATGAAATGTAGTTTTTGAAACTGTCTCTATTTCTTCAGCGCGCGCTAACGGCTAGGATTGGTCCCACAGTAAAAAATGACTTATTTATCTAAATTTTTAAATAAAGCGCTACCACAGCGCCCAGTGTAATGCTGAGTTCCAGCAATCATGTCAAATTAAGAAGAATGTTATTTCTTGGAGTCCAATTGTCTCATTTATCACATTTATAAGGTCAAAGTCCAAAATCAGTTCAATTAAGTCCCACAGTCAATCGTTTCACTGTTAAAAGCGATGCAACCTAGTAATATCAGAAAAATATCGCTAAATACATGTTGGTACGAATATGTGACGCAACCGTTGTAACTCAAACGGACTGATACCGTTAGAAAGTCAATGAAATGTAGTTTTTGAAACTGTCTCTATTTCTTCAGCGCGCGCTAACGGCTAGGATTGGTCCCACAGTAAAAAATGACTTATTTATCTAAATTTTTAAATAAAGCGCTACCACAGCGCCCAGTGTAATGCTGAGTTCCAGCAATCATGTCAAATTAAGAAGAATGTTATTTCTTGGAGTCCAATTGTCTCATTTATCACATTTATAAGGTCAAAGTCCAAAATCAGTTCAATTAAGTCCCACAGTCAATCGTTTCACTGTTAAAAGCGATGCAACCTAGTAATATCAGAAAAATATCGCTAAATACATGTTGGTACGAATATGTGACGCAACCGTTGTAACTCAAACGGACTGATACCGTTAGAAAGTCAATGAAATGTAGTTTTTGAAACTGTCTCTATTTCTTCAGCGCGCGCTAACGGCTAGGATTGGTCCCACAGTAAAAAATGACTTATTTATCTAAATTTTTAAATAAAGCGCTACCACAGCGCCCAGTGTAATGCTGAGTTCCAGCAATCATGTCAAATTAAGAAGAATGTTATTTCTTGGAGTCCAATTGTCTCATTTATCACATTTATAAGGTCAAAGTCCAAAATCAGTTCAATTAAGTCCCACAGTCAATCGTTTCACTGTTAAAAGCGATGCAACCTAGTAATATCAGAAAAATATCGCTAAATACATGTTGGTACGAATATGTGACGCAACCGTTGTAACTCAAACGGACTGATACCGTTAGAAAGTCAATGAAATGTAGTTTTTGAAACTGTCTCTATTTCTTCAGCGCGCGCTAACGGCTAGGATTGGTCCCACAGTAAAAAATGACTTATTTATCTAAATTTTTAAATAAAGCGCTACCACAGCGCCCAGTGTAATGCTGAGTTCCAGCAATCATGTCAAATTAAGAAGAATGTTATTTCTTGGAGTCCAATTGTCTCATTTATCACATTTATAAGGTCAAAGTCCAAAATCAGTTCAATTAAGTCCCACAGTCAATCGTTTCACTGTTAAAAGCGATGCAACCTAGTAATATCAGAAAAATATCGCTAAATACATGTTGGTACGAATATGTGACGCAACCGTTGTAACTCAAACGGACTGATACCGTTAGAAAGTCAATGAAATGTAGTTTTTGAAACTGTCTCTATTTCTTCAGCGCGCGCTAACGGCTAGGATTGGTCCCACAGTAAAAAATGACTTATTTATCTAAATTTTTAAATAAAGCGCTACCACAGCGCCCAGTGTAATGCTGAGTTCCAGCAATCATGTCAAATTAAGAAGAATGTTATTTCTTGGAGTCCAATTGTCTCATTTATCACATTTATAAGGTCAAAGTCCAAAATCAGTTCAATTAAGTCCCACAGTCAATCGTTTCACTGTTAAAAGCGATGCAACCTAGTAATATCAGAAAAATATCGCTAAATACATGTTGGTACGAATATGTGACGCAACCGTTGTAACTCAAACGGACTGATACCGTTAGAAAGTCAATGAAATGTAGTTTTTGAAACTGTCTCTATTTCTTCAGCGCGCGCTAACGGCTAGGATTGGTCCCACAGTAAAAAATGACTTATTTATCTAAATTTTTAAATAAAGCGCTACCACAGCGCCCAGTGTAATGCTGAGTTCCAGCAATCATGTCAAATTAAGAAGAATGTTATTTCTTGGAGTCCAATTGTCTCATTTATCACATTTATAAGGTCAAAGTCCAAAATCAGTTCAATTAAGTCCCACAGTCAATCGTTTCACTGTTAAAAGCGATGCAACCTAGTAATATCAGAAAAATATCGCTAAATACATGTTGGTACGAATATGTGACGCAACCGTTGTAACTCAAACGGACTGATACCGTTAGAAAGTCAATGAAATGTAGTTTTTGAAACTGTCTCTATTTCTTCAGCGCGCGCTAACGGCTAGGATTGGTCCCACAGTAAAAATGACTTATTTATCTAAATTTTTAAATAAAGCGCTACCACAGCGCCCAGTGTAATGCTGAGTTCCAGCAATCATGTCAAATTAAGAAGAATGTTATTTCTTGGAGTCCAATTGTCTCATTTATCACATTTATAAGGTCAAAGTCCAAAATCAGTTCAATTAAGTCCCACAGTCAATCGTTTCACTGTTAAAAGCGATGCAACCTAGTAATATCAGAAAAATATCGCTAAATACATGTTGGTACGAATATGTGACGCAACCGTTGTAACTCAAACGGACTGATACCGTTAGAAAGTCAATGAAATGTAGTTTTTGAAACTGTCTCTATTTCTTCAGCGCGCGCTAACGGCTAGGATTGGTCCCACAGTAAAAATGACTTATTTATCTAAATTTTTAAATAAAGCGCTACCACAGCGCCCAGTGTAATGCTGAGTTCCAGCAATCATGTCAAATTAAGAAGAATGTTATTTCTTGGAGTCCAATTGTCTCATTTATCACATTTATAAGGTCAAAGTCCAAAATCAGTTCAATTAAGTCCCACAGTCAATCGTTTCACTGTTAAAAGCGATGCAACCTAGTAATATCAGAAAAATATCGCTAAATACATGTTGGTACGAATATGTGACGCAACCGTTGTAACTCAAACGGACTGATACCGTTAGAAAGTCAATGAAATGTAGTTTTTGAAACTGTCTCTATTTCTTCAGCGCGCGCTAACGGCTAGGATTGGTCCCACAGTAAAAAATGACTTATTTATCTAAATTTTTAAATAAAGCGCTACCACAGCGCCCAGTGTAATGCTGAGTTCCAGCAATCATGTCAAATTAAGAAGAATGTTATTTCTTGGAGTCCAATTGTCTCATTTATCACATTTATAAGGTCAAAGTCCAAAATCAGTTCAATTAAGTCCCACAGTCAATCGTTTCACTGTTAAAAGCGATGCAACCTAGTAATATCAGAAAAATATCGCTAAATACATGTTGGTACGAATATGTGACGCAACCGTTGTAACTCAAACGGACTGATACCGTTAGAAAGTCAATGAAATGTAGTTTTTGAAACTGTCTCTATTTCTTCAGCGCGCGCTAACGGCTAGGATTGGTCCCACAGTAAAAA
>JASGCC010001375.1:0-37937 GCA_030067915.1 Hydractinia echinata | reverse complement strand
AATTTTAAAAATCGTTCGGGAAATGAGTTTACTCCCTGCTTACTTTCTTTGTATAACATTCGACTATACGGGATTACGGGAAATCGCGGGTTTTCGGTTGCCGGCGATTAAACTGCTTTCATTCGGCGTCTCATCAAAAATGAAAATATTTTAAAACTACAAGTCTCATGGTTTTAGTGGTGAAAAAATAATTTTAAAAATCGTTCGGGAAATGAGTTTACTCCTGCTTACTCTTTGTATACATTCGACTATACGGGATTTACGGGAAATCGCGGGTTTTCGGTTGCCGGCGATTAAACTGCTTTCATTCGGCGTCTCATCAAAATGAAAATATTTTTGAAAACTACAAGTCTCATGGGTTTTAGTGGTGAAAAAATAATTTTAAAAATCGTTCGGGAAATGAGTTTACTCCCTGCTTACTTTCTTTGTATACATTCGACTATACGGGATTTACGGAAATCGCGGGTTTTCGGTTGCCGGCGATTAAACTGCTTTCATTCGGCGTCTCATCAAAAATGAAAATATTTTTGAAAACTACAAGTCTCATGGGTTTTAGTGGTGAAAAAATAATTTTAAAAATCGTTCGGGAAATGAGTTTACTCCCTGCTACTTTCTTTGTATACATTCGACTATACGGGCCGAGCCGGGATTTACGGGAAATCGCGGGTTTTCGGTTGCCGGCGATTAAACTGCTTTCATTCGGCGTCTCATCAAAAATGAAAATTTTTGAAAACTACAAGTCTCATGGGTTTTAGTGGTGAAAAAATAATTTTAAAAATCGTTCGGGAAATGAGTTTACTCCCTGCTTACTTTCTTTGTATACATTCGACTATACGGGATTTACGGGAAATCGCGGGTTTTCGGTTGCCGGCGATTAAACTGCTTTCATTCGGCGTCTCATCAAAAATGAAAATATTTTGAAAACTACAAGTCTCATGGGTTTTAGTGGTGAAAAAATAATTTTAAAAATCGTTCGGGAAATGAGTTTACTCCCTGCTTACTTTCTTTGTATACATTCGACTATACGGGATGGATTTACGGGAAATCGCGGGTTTTCGGTTGCCGGCGATTAAACTGCTTTCATTCGGCGTCTCATCAAAAATGAAAATATTTTTGAAAACTACAAGTCTCATGGGTTTTAGTGGTGAAAAAATAATTTTAAAAATCGTTCGGGAAATGAGTTTACTCCCTGCTTACTTTCTTTGTATACATTCGACTATACGGGATTTACGGGAAATCGCGGGTTTTCGGTTGCCGGCGATTAAACTGCTTTCATTCGGCGTCTCATCAAAAATGAAAATATTTTTGAAAACTACAAGTCTCATGGTTTTAGTGGTGAAAAAATAATTTTAAAAATCGTTCGGGAAATGAGTTTACTCCCTGCTTACTTTCTTTATACATTCGACTATACGGGATTTACGGGAAATCGCGGGTTTTCGGTTGCCGGCGATTAAACTGCTTTCATTCGGCGTCTCATCAAAAATGAAAATATTTTTGAAAACTACAAGTCTCATGGGTTTTAGTGGTGAAAAAATAATTTTAAAAATCGTTCGGGAAATGAGTTTACTCCCTGCTTACTTTCTTTGTATACATTCGACTATACGGGATTTACGGGAAATCGCGGGTTTTCGGTTGCCGGCGATTAAACTGCTTTCATTCGGCGTCTCATCAAAAATGAAAATATTTTTGAAAACTACAAGTCTCATGGGTTTTAGTGGTGAAAAAATAATTTTAAAAATCGTTCGGGAAATGAGTTTACTCCCTGCTTACTTTCTTTGTATACATTCGACTATACGGGATTTACGGGAAATCGCGGGTTTTCGGTTGCCGGCGATTAAACTGCTTTCATTCGGCGTCTCATCAAAAATGAAAATATTTTTGAAAACTACAAGTCTCATGGGTTTTAGTGGTGAAAAAATAATTTTAAAAATCGTTCGGGAAATGAGTTTACTCCCTGCTTACTTTCTTTGTATACATTCGACTATACGGGATTTACGGGAAATCGCGGGTTTTCGGTTGCCGGCGATTAAACTGCTTTCATTCGGCGTCTCATCAAAAATGAAAATATTTTTGAAAACTACAAGTCTCATGGGTTTTAGTGGTGAAAAAATAATTTTAAAAATCGTTCGGGAAATGAGTTTACTCCCTGCTTACTTTCTTTGTATACATTCGACTATACGGGATTTACGGGAAATCGCGGGTTTTCGGTTGCCGGCGATTAAACTGCTTTCATTCGGCGTCTCATCAAAAATGAAAATATTTTTGAAAACTACAAGTCTCATGGGTTTTAGTGGTGAAAAAATAATTTTAAAAATCGTTCGGGAAATGAGTTTACTCCCTGCTTACTTTCTTTGTATACATTCGACTATACGGGATTTACGGGAAATCGCGGGTTTTCGGTTGCCGGCGATTAAACTGCTTTCATTCGGCGTCTCATCAAAAATGAAAATATTTTTGAAAACTACAAGTCTCATGGGTTTTAGTGGTGAAAAAATAATTTTAAAAATCGTTCGGGAAATGAGTTTACTCCCTGCTTACTTTCTTTGTATACATTCGACTATACGGGATTTACGGGAAATCGCGGGTTTTCGGTTGCCGGCGATTAAACTGCTTTCATTCGGCGTCTCATCAAAAATGAAAATATTTTTGAAAACTACAAGTCTCATGGGTTTTAGTGGTGAAAAAATAATTTTAAAAATCGTTCGGGAAATGAGTTTACTCCCTGCTTACTTTCTTTGTATACATTCGACTATACGGGATCCGGGATTTACGGGAAATCGCGGGTTTTCGGTTGCCGGCGATTAAACTGCTTTCATTCGGCGTCTCATCAAAAATGAAAATATTTTTGAAAACTACAAGTCTCATGGGTTTTAGTGGTGAAAAAATAATTTTAAAAATCGTTCGGGAAATGAGTTTACTCCCTGCTTACTTTCTTTGTATACATTCGACTATACGGGATTTACGGGAAATCGCGGGTTTTCGGTTGCCGGCGATTAAACTGCTTTCATTCGGCGTCTCATCAAAAATGAAAATATTTTTGAAAACTACAAGTCTCATGGGTTTTAGTGGTGAAAAAATAATTTTAAAAATCGTTCGGGAAATGAGTTTACTCCCTGCTTACTTTCTTTGTATACATTCGACTATACGGGATTTACGGGAAATCGCGGGTTTTCGGTTGCCGGCGATTAAACTGCTTTCATTCGGCGTCTCATCAAAAATGAAAATATTTTTGAAAACTACAAGTCTCATGGGTTTTAGTGGTGAAAAAATAATTTTAAAAATCGTTCGGGAAATGAGTTTACTCCCTGCTTACTTTCTTTGTATACATTCGACTATACGGGATCGGGATTTACGGGAAATCGCGGGTTTTCGGTTGCCGGCGATTAAACTGCTTTCATTCGGCGTCTCATCAAAAATGAAAATATTTTTGAAAACTACAAGTCTCATGGGTTTTAGTGGTGAAAAAATAATTTTAAAAATCGTTCGGGAAATGAGTTTACTCCCTGCTTACTTTCTTTGTATACATTCGACTATACGGGATTTACGGGAAATCGCGGGTTTTCGGTTGCCGGCGATTAAACTGCTTTCATTCGGCGTCTCATCAAAAATGAAAATATTTTTGAAAACTACAAGTCTCATGGGTTTTAGTGGTGAAAAAATAATTTTAAAAATCGTTCGGGAAATGAGTTTACTCCCTGCTTACTTTCTTTGTATACATTCGACTATACGGGATTTACGGGAAATCGCGGGTTTTCGGTTGCCGGCGATTAAACTGCTTTCATTCGGCGTCTCATCAAAAATGAAAATATTTTTGAAAACTACAAGTCTCATGGGTTTTAGTGGTGAAAAAATAATTTTAAAAATCGTTCGGGAAATGAGTTTACTCCCTGCTTACTTTCTTTGTATACATTCGACTATACGGGATTTACGGGAAATCGCGGGTTTTCGGTTGCCGGCGATTAAACTGCTTTCATTCGGCGTCTCATCAAAAATGAAAATATTTTTGAAAACTACAAGTCTCATGGGTTTTAGTGGTGAAAAAATAATTTTAAAAATCGTTCGGGAAATGAGTTTACTCCCTGCTTACTTTCTTTGTATACATTCGACTATACGGGATTTACGGGAAATCGCGGGTTTTCGGTTGCCGGCGATTAAACTGCTTTCATTCGGCGTCTCATCAAAAATGAAAATATTTTTGAAAACTACAAGTCTCATGGGTTTTAGTGGTGAAAAAATAATTTTAAAAATCGTTCGGGAAATGAGTTTACTCCCTGCTTACTTTCTTTGTATACATTCGACTATACGGGATTTACGGGAAATCGCGGGTTTTCGGTTGCCGGCGATTAAACTGCTTTCATTCGGCGTCTCATCAAAAATGAAAATATTTTTGAAAACTACAAGTCTCATGGGTTTTAGTGGTGAAAAAATAATTTTAAAAATCGTTCGGGAAATGAGTTTACTCCCTGCTTACTTTCTTTGTATACATTCGACTATACGGGATTTACGGGAAATCGCGGGTTTTCGGTTGCCGGCGATTAAACTGCTTTCATTCGGCGTCTCATCAAAAATGAAAATATTTTTGAAAACTACAAGTCTCATGGGTTTTAGTGGTGAAAAAATAATTTTAAAAATCGTTCGGGAAATGAGTTTACTCCCTGCTTACTTTCTTTGTATACATTCGACTATACGGGATTTACGGGAAATCGCGGGTTTTCGGTTGCCGGCGATTAAACTGCTTTCATTCGGCGTCTCATCAAAAATGAAAATATTTTTGAAAACTACAAGTCTCATGGGTTTTAGTGGTGAAAAAATAATTTTAAAAATCGTTCGGGAAATGAGTTTACTCCCTGCTTACTTTCTTTGTATACATTCGACTATACGGGATTTACGGGAAATCGCGGGTTTTCGGTTGCCGGCGATTAAACTGCTTTCATTCGGCGTCTCATCAAAAATGAAAATATTTTTGAAAACTACAAGTCTCATGGGTTTTAGTGGTGAAAAAATAATTTTAAAAATCGTTCGGGAAATGAGTTTACTCCCTGCTTACTTTCTTTGTATACATTCGACTATACGGGATTTACGGGAAATCGCGGGTTTTCGGTTGCCGGCGATTAAACTGCTTTCATTCGGCGTCTCATCAAAAATGAAAATATTTTTGAAAACTACAAGTCTCATGGGTTTTAGTGGTGAAAAAATAATTTTAAAAATCGTTCGGGAAATGAGTTTACTCCCTGCTTACTTTCTTTGTATACATTCGACTATACGGGATTTACGGGAAATCGCGGGTTTTCGGTTGCCGGCGATTAAACTGCTTTCATTCGGCGTCTCATCAAAAATGAAAATATTTTTGAAAACTACAAGTCTCATGGGTTTTAGTGGTGAAAAAATAATTTTAAAAATCGTTCGGGAAATGAGTTTACTCCCTGCTTACTTTCTTTGTATACATTCGACTATACGGGATTTACGGGAAATCGCGGGTTTTCGGTTGCCGGCGATTAAACTGCTTTCATTCGGCGTCTCATCAAAAATGAAAATATTTTTGAAAACTACAAGTCTCATGGGTTTTAGTGGTGAAAAAATAATTTTAAAAATCGTTCGGGAAATGAGTTTACTCCCTGCTTACTTTCTTTGTATACATTCGACTATACGGGATTTACGGGAAATCGCGGGTTTTCGGTTGCCGGCGATTAAACTGCTTTCATTCGGCGTCTCATCAAAAATGAAAATATTTTTGAAAACTACAAGTCTCATGGGTTTTAGTGGTGAAAAAATAATTTTAAAAATCGTTCGGGAAATGAGTTTACTCCCTGCTTACTTTCTTTGTATACATTCGACTATACGGGATTTACGGGAAATCGCGGGTTTTCGGTTGCCGGCGATTAAACTGCTTTCATTCGGCGTCTCATCAAAAATGAAAATATTTTTGAAAACTACAAGTCTCATGGGTTTTAGTGGTGAAAAAATAATTTTAAAAATCGTTCGGGAAATGAGTTTACTCCCTGCTTACTTTCTTTGTATACATTCGACTATACGGGATTTACGGGAAATCGCGGGTTTTCGGTTGCCGGCGATTAAACTGCTTTCATTCGGCGTCTCATCAAAAATGAAAATATGAGTTTACTCCCTGCTTACTTTCTTTGTATACATTCGACTATACGGGATTTACGGGAAATCGCGGGTTTTCGGTTGCCGGCGATTAAACTGCTTTCATTCGGCGTCTCATCAAAAATGAAAATATTTTTGAAAACTACAAGTCTCATGGGTTTTAGTGGTGAAAAAATAATTTTAAAAATCGTTCGGGAAATGAGTTTACTCCCTGCTTACTTTCTTTGTATACATTCGACTATACGGGATTTACGGGAAATCGCGGGTTTTCGGTTGCCGGCGATTAAACTGCTTTCATTCGGCGTCTCATCAAAAATGAAAATATTTTTGAAAACTACAAGTCTCATGGGTTTTAGTGGTGAAAAAATAATTTTAAAAATCGTTCGGGAAATGAGTTTACTCCCTGCTTACTTTCTTTGTATACATTCGACTATACGGGATTTACGGGAAATCGCGGGTTTTCGGTTGCCGGCGATTAAACTGCTTTCATTCGGCGTCTCATCAAAAATGAAAATATTTTTGAAAACTACAAGTCTCATGGGTTTTAGTGGTGAAAAAATAATTTTAAAAATCGTTCGGGAAATGAGTTTACTCCCTGCTTACTTTCTTTGTATACATTCGACTATACGGGATTTACGGGAAATCGCGGGTTTTCGGTTGCCGGCGATTAAACTGCTTTCATTCGGCGTCTCATCAAAAATGAAAATATTTTTGAAAACTACAAGTCTCATGGGTTTTAGTGGTGAAAAAATAATTTTAAAAATCGTTCGGGAAATGAGTTTACTCCCTGCTTACTTTCTTTGTATACATTCGACTATACGGGATTTACGGGAAATCGCGGGTTTTCGGTTGCCGGCGATTAAACTGCTTTCATTCGGCGTCTCATCAAAAATGAAAATATTTTTGAAAACTACAAGTCTCATGGGTTTTAGTGGTGAAAAAATAATTTTAAAAATCGTTCGGGAAATGAGTTTACTCCCTGCTTACTTTCTTTGTATACATTCGACTATACGGGATTTACGGGAAATCGCGGGTTTTCGGTTGCCGGCGATTAAACTGCTTTCATTCGGCGTCTCATCAAAAATGAAAATATTTTTGAAAACTACAAGTCTCATGGGTTTTAGTGGTGAAAAAATAATTTTAAAAATCGTTCGGGAAATGAGTTTACTCCCTGCTTACTTTCTTTGTATACATTCGACTATACGGGATTTACGGGAAATCGCGGGTTTTCGGTTGCCGGCGATTAAACTGCTTTCATTCGGCGTCTCATCAAAAATGAAAATATTTTTGAAAACTACAAGTCTCATGGGTTTTAGTGGTGAAAAAATAATTTTAAAAATCGTTCGGGAAATGAGTTTACTCCCTGCTTACTTTCTTTGTATACATTCGACTATACGGGATTTACGGGAAATCGCGGGTTTTCGGTTGCCGGCGATTAAACTGCTTTCATTCGGCGTCTCATCAAAAATGAAAATATTTTTGAAAACTACAAGTCTCATGGGTTTTAGTGGTGAAAAAATAATTTTAAAAATCGTTCGGGAAATGAGTTTACTCCCTGCTTACTTTCTTTGTATACATTCGACTATACGGGATTTACGGGAAATCGCGGGTTTTCGGTTGCCGGCGATTAAACTGCTTTCATTCGGCGTCTCATCAAAAATGAAAATATTTTTGAAAACTACAAGTCTCATGGGTTTTAGTGGTGAAAAAATAATTTTAAAAATCGTTCGGGAAATGAGTTTACTCCCTGCTTACTTTCTTTGTATACATTCGACTATACGGGATTTACGGGAAATCGCGGGTTTTCGGTTGCCGGCGATTAAACTGCTTTCATTCGGCGTCTCATCAAAAATGAAAATATTTTTGAAAACTACAAGTCTCATGGGTTTTAGTGGTGAAAAAATAATTTTAAAAATCGTTCGGGAAATGAGTTTACTCCCTGCTTACTTTCTTTGTATACATTCGACTATACGGGATTTACGGGAAATCGCGGGTTTTCGGTTGCCGGCGATTAAACTGCTTTCATTCGGCGTCTCATCAAAAATGAAAATATTTTTGAAAACTACAAGTCTCATGGGTTTTAGTGGTGAAAAAATAATTTTAAAAATCGTTCGGGAAATGAGTTTACTCCCTGCTTACTTTCTTTGTATACATTCGACTATACGGGATTTACGGGAAATCGCGGGTTTTCGGTTGCCGGCGATTAAACTGCTTTCATTCGGCGTCTCATCAAAAATGAAAATATTTTTGAAAACTACAAGTCTCATGGGTTTTAGTGGTGAAAAAATAATTTTAAAAATCGTTCGGGAAATGAGTTTACTCCCTGCTTACTTTCTTTGTATACATTCGACTATACGGGATTTACGGGAAATCGCGGGTTTTCGGTTGCCGGCGATTAAACTGCTTTCATTCGGCGTCTCATCAAAAATGAAAATATTTTTGAAAACTACAAGTCTCATGGGTTTTAGTGGTGAAAAAATAATTTTAAAAATCGTTCGGGAAATGAGTTTACTCCCTGCTTACTTTCTTTGTATACATTCGACTATACGGGATTTACGGGAAATCGCGGGTTTTCGGTTGCCGGCGATTAAACTGCTTTCATTCGGCGTCTCATCAAAAATGAAAATATTTTTGAAAACTACAAGTCTCATGGGTTTTAGTGGTGAAAAAATAATTTTAAAAATCGTTCGGGAAATGAGTTTACTCCCTGCTTACTTTCTTTGTATACATTCGACTATACGGGATTTACGGGAAATCGCGGGTTTTCGGTTGCCGGCGATTAAACTGCTTTCATTCGGCGTCTCATCAAAAATGAAAATATTTTTGAAAACTACAAGTCTCATGGGTTTTAGTGGTGAAAAAATAATTTTAAAAATCGTTCGGGAAATGAGTTTACTCCCTGCTTACTTTCTTTGTATACATTCGACTATACGGGATTTACGGGAAATCGCGGGTTTTCGGTTGCCGGCGATTAAACTGCTTTCATTCGGCGTCTCATCAAAAATGAAAATATTTTTGAAAACTACAAGTCTCATGGGTTTTAGTGGTGAAAAAATAATTTTAAAAATCGTTCGGGAAATGAGTTTACTCCCTGCTTACTTTCTTTGTATACATTCGACTATACGGGATTTACGGGAAATCGCGGGTTTTCGGTTGCCGGCGATTAAACTGCTTTCATTCGGCGTCTCATCAAAAATGAAAATATTTTTGAAAACTACAAGTCTCATGGGTTTTAGTGGTGAAAAAATAATTTTAAAAATCGTTCGGGAAATGAGTTTACTCCCTGCTTACTTTCTTTGTATACATTCGACTATACGGGATTTACGGGAAATCGCGGGTTTTCGGTTGCCGGCGATTAAACTGCTTTCATTCGGCGTCTCATCAAAAATGAAAATATTTTTGAAAACTACAAGTCTCATGGGTTTTAGTGGTGAAAAAATAATTTTAAAAATCGTTCGGGAAATGAGTTTACTCCCTGCTTACTTTCTTTGTATACATTCGACTATACGGGATTTACGGGAAATCGCGGGTTTTCGGTTGCCGGCGATTAAACTGCTTTCATTCGGCGTCTCATCAAAAATGAAAATATTTTTGAAAACTACAAGTCTCATGGGTTTTAGTGGTGAAAAAATAATTTTAAAAATCGTTCGGGAAATGAGTTTACTCCCTGCTTACTTTCTTTGTATACATTCGACTATACGGGATTTACGGGAAATCGCGGGTTTTCGGTTGCCGGCGATTAAACTGCTTTCATTCGGCGTCTCATCAAAAATGAAAATATTTTTGAAAACTACAAGTCTCATGGGTTTTAGTGGTGAAAAAATAATTTTAAAAATCGTTCGGGAAATGAGTTTACTCCCTGCTTACTTTCTTTGTATACATTCGACTATACGGGATTTACGGGAAATCGCGGGTTTTCGGTTGCCGGCGATTAAACTGCTTTCATTCGGCGTCTCATCAAAAATGAAAATATTTTTGAAAACTACAAGTCTCATGGGTTTTAGTGGTGAAAAAATAATTTTAAAAATCGTTCGGGAAATGAGTTTACTCCCTGCTTACTTTCTTTGTATACATTCGACTATACGGGATTTACGGGAAATCGCGGGTTTTCGGTTGCCGGCGATTAAACTGCTTTCATTCGGCGTCTCATCAAAAATGAAAATATTTTTGAAAACTACAAGTCTCATGGGTTTTAGTGGTGAAAAAATAATTTTAAAAATCGTTCGGGAAATGAGTTTACTCCCTGCTTACTTTCTTTGTATACATTCGACTATACGGGATTTACGGGAAATCGCGGGTTTTCGGTTGCCGGCGATTAAACTGCTTTCATTCGGCGTCTCATCAAAAATGAAAATATTTTTGAAAACTACAAGTCTCATGGGTTTTAGTGGTGAAAAAATAATTTTAAAAATCGTTCGGGAAATGAGTTTACTCCCTGCTTACTTTCTTTGTATACATTCGACTATACGGGATTTACGGGAAATCGCGGGTTTTCGGTTGCCGGCGATTAAACTGCTTTCATTCGGCGTCTCATCAAAAATGAAAATATTTTTGAAAACTACAAGTCTCATGGGTTTTAGTGGTGAAAAAATAATTTTAAAAATCGTTCGGGAAATGAGTTTACTCCCTGCTTACTTTCTTTGTATACATTCGACTATACGGGATTTACGGGAAATCGCGGGTTTTCGGTTGCCGGCGATTAAACTGCTTTCATTCGGCGTCTCATCAAAAATGAAAATATTTTTGAAAACTACAAGTCTCATGGGTTTTAGTGGTGAAAAAATAATTTTAAAAATCGTTCGGGAAATGAGTTTACTCCCTGCTTACTTTCTTTGTATACATTCGACTATACGGGATTTACGGGAAATCGCGGGTTTTCGGTTGCCGGCGATTAAACTGCTTTCATTCGGCGTCTCATCAAAAATGAAAATATTTTTGAAAACTACAAGTCTCATGGGTTTTAGTGGTGAAAAAATAATTTTAAAAATCGTTCGGGAAATGAGTTTACTCCCTGCTTACTTTCTTTGTATACATTCGACTATACGGGATTTACGGGAAATCGCGGGTTTTCGGTTGCCGGCGATTAAACTGCTTTCATTCGGCGTCTCATCAAAAATGAAAATATTTTTGAAAACTACAAGTCTCATGGGTTTTAGTGGTGAAAAAATAATTTTAAAAATCGTTCGGGAAATGAGTTTACTCCCTGCTTACTTTCTTTGTATACATTCGACTATACGGGATTTACGGGAAATCGCGGGTTTTCGGTTGCCGGCGATTAAACTGCTTTCATTCGGCGTCTCATCAAAAATGAAAATATTTTTGAAAACTACAAGTCTCATGGGTTTTAGTGGTGAAAAAATAATTTTAAAAATCGTTCGGGAAATGAGTTTACTCCCTGCTTACTTTCTTTGTATACATTCGACTATACGGGATTTACGGGAAATCGCGGGTTTTCGGTTGCCGGCGATTAAACTGCTTTCATTCGGCGTCTCATCAAAAATGAAAATATTTTTGAAAACTACAAGTCTCATGGGTTTTAGTGGTGAAAAAATAATTTTAAAAATCGTTCGGGAAATGAGTTTACTCCCTGCTTACTTTCTTTGTATACATTCGACTATACGGGATTTACGGGAAATCGCGGGTTTTCGGTTGCCGGCGATTAAACTGCTTTCATTCGGCGTCTCATCAAAAATGAAAATATTTTTGAAAACTACAAGTCTCATGGGTTTTAGTGGTGAAAAAATAATTTTAAAAATCGTTCGGGAAATGAGTTTACTCCCTGCTTACTTTCTTTGTATACATTCGACTACGGGCCGACGGGATTTACGGGAAATCGCGGGTTTTCGGTTGCCGGCGATTAAACTGCTTTCATTCGGCGTCTCATCAAAAATGAAAATATTTTTGAAAACTACAAGTCTCATGGGTTTTAGTGGTGAAAAAATAATTTTAAAAATCGTTCGGGAAATGAGTTTACTCCCTGCTTACTTTCTTTGTATACATTCGACTATACGGGATTTACGGGAAATCGCGGGTTTTCGGTTGCCGGCGATTAAACTGCTTTCATTCGGCGTCTCATCAAAAATGAAAATATTTTTGAAAACTACAAGTCTCATGGGTTTTAGTGGTGAAAAAATAATTTTAAAAATCGTTCGGGAAATGAGTTTACTCCCTGCTTACTTTCTTTGTATACATTCGACTATACGGGATTTACGGGAAATCGCGGGTTTTCGGTTGCCGGCGATTAAACTGCTTTCATTCGGCGTCTCATCAAAAATGAAAATATTTTTGAAAACTACAAGTCTCATGGGTTTTAGTGGTGAAAAAATAATTTTAAAAATCGTTCGGGAAATGAGTTTACTCCCTGCTTACTTTCTTTGTATACATTCGACTATACGGGATTTACGGGAAATCGCGGGTTTTCGGTTGCCGGCGATTAAACTGCTTTCATTCGGCGTCTCATCAAAAATGAAAATATTTTTGAAAACTACAAGTCTCATGGGTTTTAGTGGTGAAAAAATAATTTTAAAAATCGTTCGGGAAATGAGTTTACTCCCTGCTTACTTTCTTTGTATACATTCGACTATACGGGATTTACGGGAAATCGCGGGTTTTCGGTTGCCGGCGATTAAACTGCTTTCATTCGGCGTCTCATCAAAAATGAAAATATTTTTGAAAACTACAAGTCTCATGGGTTTTAGTGGTGAAAAAATAATTTTAAAAATCGTTCGGGAAATGAGTTTACTCCCTGCTTACTTTCTTTGTATACATTCGACTATACGGGATTTACGGGAAATCGCGGGTTTTCGGTTGCCGGCGATTAAACTGCTTTCATTCGGCGTCTCATCAAAAATGAAAATATTTTTGAAAACTACAAGTCTCATGGGTTTTAGTGGTGAAAAAATAATTTTAAAAATCGTTCGGGAAATGAGTTTACTCCCTGCTTACTTTCTTTGTATACATTCGACTATACGGGATTTACGGGAAATCGCGGGTTTTCGGTTGCCGGCGATTAAACTGCTTTCATTCGGCGTCTCATCAAAAATGAAAATATTTTTGAAAACTACAAGTCTCATGGGTTTTAGTGGTGAAAAAATAATTTTAAAAATCGTTCGGGAAATGAGTTTACTCCCTGCTTACTTTCTTTGTATACATTCGACTATACGGGATTTACGGGAAATCGCGGGTTTTCGGTTGCCGGCGATTAAACTGCTTTCATTCGGCGTCTCATCAAAAATGAAAATATTTTTGAAAACTACAAGTCTCATGGGTTTTAGTGGTGAAAAAATAATTTTAAAAATCGTTCGGGAAATGAGTTTACTCCCTGCTTACTTTCTTTGTATACATTCGACTATACGGGATTTACGGGAAATCGCGGGTTTTCGGTTGCCGGCGATTAAACTGCTTTCATTCGGCGTCTCATCAAAAATGAAAATATTTTTGAAAACTACAAGTCTCATGGGTTTTAGTGGTGAAAAAATAATTTTAAAAATCGTTCGGGAAATGAGTTTACTCCCTGCTTACTTTCTTTGTATACATTCGACTATACGGGATTTACGGGAAATCGCGGGTTTTCGGTTGCCGGCGATTAAACTGCTTTCATTCGGCGTCTCATCAAAAATGAAAATATTTTTGAAAACTACAAGTCTCATGGGTTTTAGTGGTGAAAAAATAATTTTAAAAATCGTTCGGGAAATGAGTTTACTCCCTGCTTACTTTCTTTGTATACATTCGACTATACGGGATTTACGGGAAATCGCGGGTTTTCGGTTGCCGGCGATTAAACTGCTTTCATTCGGCGTCTCATCAAAAATGAAAATATTTTTGAAAACTACAAGTCTCATGGGTTTTAGTGGTGAAAAAATAATTTTAAAAATCGTTCGGGAAATGAGTTTACTCCCTGCTTACTTTCTTTGTATACATTCGACTATACGGGATTTACGGGAAATCGCGGGTTTTCGGTTGCCGGCGATTAAACTGCTTTCATTCGGCGTCTCATCAAAAATGAAAATATTTTTGAAAACTACAAGTCTCATGGGTTTTAGTGGTGAAAAAATAATTTTAAAAATCGTTCGGGAAATGAGTTTACTCCCTGCTTACTTTCTTTGTATACATTCGACTATACGGGATTTACGGGAAATCGCGGGTTTTCGGTTGCCGGCGATTAAACTGCTTTCATTCGGCGTCTCATCAAAAATGAAAATATTTTTGAAAACTACAAGTCTCATGGGTTTTAGTGGTGAAAAAATAATTTTAAAAATCGTTCGGGAAATGAGTTTACTCCCTGCTTACTTTCTTTGTATACATTCGACTATACGGGATTTACGGGAAATCGCGGGTTTTCGGTTGCCGGCGATTAAACTGCTTTCATTCGGCGTCTCATCAAAAATGAAAATATTTTTGAAAACTACAAGTCTCATGGGTTTTAGTGGTGAAAAAATAATTTTAAAAATCGTTCGGGAAATGAGTTTACTCCCTGCTTACTTTCTTTGTATACATTCGACTATACGGGATTTACGGGAAATCGCGGGTTTTCGGTTGCCGGCGATTAAACTGCTTTCATTCGGCGTCTCATCAAAAATGAAAATATTTTTGAAAACTACAAGTCTCATGGGTTTTAGTGGTGAAAAAATAATTTTAAAAATCGTTCGGGAAATGAGTTTACTCCCTGCTTACTTTCTTTGTATACATTCGACTATACGGGATTTACGGGAAATCGCGGGTTTTCGGTTGCCGGCGATTAAACTGCTTTCATTCGGCGTCTCATCAAAAATGAAAATATTTTTGAAAACTACAAGTCTCATGGGTTTTAGTGGTGAAAAAATAATTTTAAAAATCGTTCGGGAAATGAGTTTACTCCCTGCTTACTTTCTTTGTATACATTCGACTATACGGGATTTACGGGAAATCGCGGGTTTTCGGTTGCCGGCGATTAAACTGCTTTCATTCGGCGTCTCATCAAAAATGAAAATATTTTTGAAAACTACAAGTCTCATGGGTTTTAGTGGTGAAAAAATAATTTTAAAAATCGTTCGGGAAATGAGTTTACTCCCTGCTTACTTTCTTTGTATACATTCGACTATACGGGATTTACGGGAAATCGCGGGTTTTCGGTTGCCGGCGATTAAACTGCTTTCATTCGGCGTCTCATCAAAAATGAAAATATTTTTGAAAACTACAAGTCTCATGGGTTTTAGTGGTGAAAAAATAATTTTAAAAATCGTTCGGGAAATGAGTTTACTCCCTGCTTACTTTCTTTGTATACATTCGACTATACGGGATTTACGGGAAATCGCGGGTTTTCGGTTGCCGGCGATTAAACTGCTTTCATTCGGCGTCTCATCAAAAATGAAAATATTTTTGAAAACTACAAGTCTCATGGGTTTTAGTGGTGAAAAAATAATTTTAAAAATCGTTCGGGAAATGAGTTTACTCCCTGCTTACTTTCTTTGTATACATTCGACTATACGGGATTTACGGGAAATCGCGGGTTTTCGGTTGCCGGCGATTAAACTGCTTTCATTCGGCGTCTCATCAAAAATGAAAATATTTTTGAAAACTACAAGTCTCATGGGTTTTAGTGGTGAAAAAATAATTTTAAAAATCGTTCGGGAAATGAGTTTACTCCCTGCTTACTTTCTTTGTATACATTCGACTATACGGGATTTACGGGAAATCGCGGGTTTTCGGTTGCCGGCGATTAAACTGCTTTCATTCGGCGTCTCATCAAAAATGAAAATATTTTTGAAAACTACAAGTCTCATGGGTTTTAGTGGTGAAAAAATAATTTTAAAAATCGTTCGGGAAATGAGTTTACTCCCTGCTTACTTTCTTTGTATACATTCGACTATACGGGATTTACGGGAAATCGCGGGTTTTCGGTTGCCGGCGATTAAACTGCTTTCATTCGGCGTCTCATCAAAAATGAAAATATTTTTGAAAACTACAAGTCTCATGGGTTTTAGTGGTGAAAAAATAATTTTAAAAATCGTTCGGGAAATGAGTTTACTCCCTGCTTACTTTCTTTGTATACATTCGACTATACGGGATTTACGGGAAATCGCGGGTTTTCGGTTGCCGGCGATTAAACTGCTTTCATTCGGCGTCTCATCAAAAATGAAAATATTTTTGAAAACTACAAGTCTCATGGGTTTTAGTGGTGAAAAAATAATTTTAAAAATCGTTCGGGAAATGAGTTTACTCCCTGCTTACTTTCTTTGTATACATTCGACTATACGGGATTTACGGGAAATCGCGGGTTTTCGGTTGCCGGCGATTAAACTGCTTTCATTCGGCGTCTCATCAAAAATGAAAATATTTTTGAAAACTACAAGTCTCATGGGTTTTAGTGGTGAAAAAATAATTTTAAAAATCGTTCGGGAAATGAGTTTACTCCCTGCTTACTTTCTTTGTATACATTCGACTATACGGGATTTACGGGAAATCGCGGGTTTTCGGTTGCCGGCGATTAAACTGCTTTCATTCGGCGTCTCATCAAAAATGAAAATATTTTTGAAAACTACAAGTCTCATGGGTTTTAGTGGTGAAAAAATAATTTTAAAAATCGTTCGGGAAATGAGTTTACTCCCTGCTTACTTTCTTTGTATACATTCGACTATACGGGATTTACGGGAAATCGCGGGTTTTCGGTTGCCGGCGATTAAACTGCTTTCATTCGGCGTCTCATCAAAAATGAAAATATTTTTGAAAACTACAAGTCTCATGGGTTTTAGTGGTGAAAAAATAATTTTAAAAATCGTTCGGGAAATGAGTTTACTCCCTGCTTACTTTCTTTGTATACATTCGACTATACGGGATTTACGGGAAATCGCGGGTTTTCGGTTGCCGGCGATTAAACTGCTTTCATTCGGCGTCTCATCAAAAATGAAAATATTTTTGAAAACTACAAGTCTCATGGGTTTTAGTGGTGAAAAAATAATTTTAAAAATCGTTCGGGAAATGAGTTTACTCCCTGCTTACTTTCTTTGTATACATTCGACTATACGGGATTTACGGGAAATCGCGGGTTTTCGGTTGCCGGCGATTAAACTGCTTTCATTCGGCGTCTCATCAAAAATGAAAATATTTTTGAAAACTACAAGTCTCATGGGTTTTAGTGGTGAAAAAATAATTTTAAAAATCGTTCGGGAAATGAGTTTACTCCCTGCTTACTTTCTTTGTATACATTCGACTATACGGGATTTACGGGAAATCGCGGGTTTTCGGTTGCCGGCGATTAAACTGCTTTCATTCGGCGTCTCATCAAAAATGAAAATATTTTTGAAAACTACAAGTCTCATGGGTTTTAGTGGTGAAAAAATAATTTTAAAAATCGTTCGGGAAATGAGTTTACTCCCTGCTTACTTTCTTTGTATACATTCGACTATACGGGATTTACGGGAAATCGCGGGTTTTCGGTTGCCGGCGATTAAACTGCTTTCATTCGGCGTCTCATCAAAAATGAAAATATTTTTGAAAACTACAAGTCTCATGGGTTTTAGTGGTGAAAAAATAATTTTAAAAATCGTTCGGGAAATGAGTTTACTCCCTGCTTACTTTCTTTGTATACATTCGACTATACGGGATTTACGGGAAATCGCGGGTTTTCGGTTGCCGGCGATTAAACTGCTTTCATTCGGCGTCTCATCAAAAATGAAAATATTTTTGAAAACTACAAGTCTCATGGGTTTTAGTGGTGAAAAAATAATTTTAAAAATCGTTCGGGAAATGAGTTTACTCCCTGCTTACTTTCTTTGTATACATTCGACTATACGGGATTTACGGGAAATCGCGGGTTTTCGGTTGCCGGCGATTAAACTGCTTTCATTCGGCGTCTCATCAAAAATGAAAATATTTTTGAAAACTACAAGTCTCATGGGTTTTAGTGGTGAAAAAATAATTTTAAAAATCGTTCGGGAAATGAGTTTACTCCCTGCTTACTTTCTTTGTATACATTCGACTATACGGGATTTACGGGAAATCGCGGGTTTTCGGTTGCCGGCGATTAAACTGCTTTCATTCGGCGTCTCATCAAAAATGAAAATATTTTTGAAAACTACAAGTCTCATGGGTTTTAGTGGTGAAAAAATAATTTTAAAAATCGTTCGGGAAATGAGTTTACTCCCTGCTTACTTTCTTTGTATACATTCGACTATACGGGATTTACGGGAAATCGCGGGTTTTCGGTTGCCGGCGATTAAACTGCTTTCATTCGGCGTCTCATCAAAAATGAAAATATTTTTGAAAACTACAAGTCTCATGGGTTTTAGTGGTGAAAAAATAATTTTAAAAATCGTTCGGGAAATGAGTTTACTCCCTGCTTACTTTCTTTGTATACATTCGACTATACGGGATTTACGGGAAATCGCGGGTTTTCGGTTGCCGGCGATTAAACTGCTTTCATTCGGCGTCTCATCAAAAATGAAAATATTTTTGAAAACTACAAGTCTCATGGGTTTTAGTGGTGAAAAAATAATTTTAAAAATCGTTCGGGAAATGAGTTTACTCCCTGCTTACTTTCTTTGTATACATTCGACTATACGGGATTTACGGGAAATCGCGGGTTTTCGGTTGCCGGCGATTAAACTGCTTTCATTCGGCGTCTCATCAAAAATGAAAATATTTTTGAAAACTACAAGTCTCATGGGTTTTAGTGGTGAAAAAATAATTTTAAAAATCGTTCGGGAAATGAGTTTACTCCCTGCTTACTTTCTTTGTATACATTCGACTATACGGGATTTACGGGAAATCGCGGGTTTTCGGTTGCCGGCGATTAAACTGCTTTCATTCGGCGTCTCATCAAAAATGAAAATATTTTTGAAAACTACAAGTCTCATGGGTTTTAGTGGTGAAAAAATAATTTTAAAAATCGTTCGGGAAATGAGTTTACTCCCTGCTTACTTTCTTTGTATACATTCGACTATACGGGATTTACGGGAAATCGCGGGTTTTCGGTTGCCGGCGATTAAACTGCTTTCATTCGGCGTCTCATCAAAAATGAAAATATTTTTGAAAACTACAAGTCTCATGGGTTTTAGTGGTGAAAAAATAATTTTAAAAATCGTTCGGGAAATGAGTTTACTCCCTGCTTACTTTCTTTGTATACATTCGACTATACGGGATTTACGGGAAATCGCGGGTTTTCGGTTGCCGGCGATTAAACTGCTTTCATTCGGCGTCTCATCAAAAATGAAAATATTTTTGAAAACTACAAGTCTCATGGGTTTTAGTGGTGAAAAAATAATTTTAAAAATCGTTCGGGAAATGAGTTTACTCCCTGCTTACTTTCTTTGTATACATTCGACTATACGGGATTTACGGGAAATCGCGGGTTTTCGGTTGCCGGCGATTAAACTGCTTTCATTCGGCGTCTCATCAAAAAT
This sequence comes from Hydractinia echinata, assembly GCA_030067915.1. Classification (NCBI taxonomy): domain Eukaryota; kingdom Metazoa; phylum Cnidaria; class Hydrozoa; order Anthoathecata; family Hydractiniidae; genus Hydractinia; species Hydractinia echinata. The sequence continues at coordinate 18,453 of JASGCC010001375.1, read as the reverse complement.
GAAAATATTTTTGAAAACTACAAGTCTCATGGGTTTTAGTGGTGAAAAAATAATTTTAAAAATCGTTCGGGAAATGAGTTTACTCCCTGCTTACTTTCTTTGTATACATTCGACTATACGGGATTTACGGGAAATCGCGGGTTTTCGGTTGCCGGCGATTAAACTGCTTTCATTCGGCGTCTCATCAAAAATGAAAATATTTTTGAAAACTACAAGTCTCATGGGTTTTAGTGGTGAAAAAATAATTTTAAAAATCGTTCGGGAAATGAGTTTACTCCCTGCTTACTTTCTTTGTATACATTCGACTACGGGACGGGATTTACGGGAAATCGCGGGTTTTCGGTTGCCGGCGATTAAACTGCTTTCATTCGGCGTCTCATCAAAAATGAAAATATTTTTGAAAACTACAAGTCTCATGGGTTTTAGTGGTGAAAAAATAATTTTAAAAATCGTTCGGGAAATGAGTTTACTCCCTGCTTACTTTCTTTGTATACATTCGACTATACGGGATTTACGGGAAATCGCGGGTTTTCGGTTGCCGGCGATTAAACTGCTTTCATTCGGCGTCTCATCAAAAATGAAAATATTTTTGAAAACTACAAGTCTCATGGGTTTTAGTGGTGAAAAAATAATTTTAAAAATCGTTCGGGAAATGAGTTTACTCCCTGCTTACTTTCTTTGTATACATTCGACTATACGGGATTTACGGGAAATCGCGGGTTTTCGGTTGCCGGCGATTAAACTGCTTTCATTCGGCGTCTCATCAAAAATGAAAATATTTTTGAAAACTACAAGTCTCATGGGTTTTAGTGGTGAAAAAATAATTTTAAAAATCGTTCGGGAAATGAGTTTACTCCCTGCTTACTTTCTTTGTATACATTCGACTATACGGGATTTACGGGAAATCGCGGGTTTTCGGTTGCCGGCGATTAAACTGCTTTCATTCGGCGTCTCATCAAAAATGAAAATATTTTTGAAAACTACAAGTCTCATGGGTTTTAGTGGTGAAAAAATAATTTTAAAAATCGTTCGGGAAATGAGTTTACTCCCTGCTTACTTTCTTTGTATACATTCGACTATACGGGATTTACGGGAAATCGCGGGTTTTCGGTTGCCGGCGATTAAACTGCTTTCATTCGGCGTCTCATCAAAAATGAAAATATTTTTGAAAACTACAAGTCTCATGGGTTTTAGTGGTGAAAAAATAATTTTAAAAATCGTTCGGGAAATGAGTTTACTCCCTGCTTACTTTCTTTGTATACATTCGACTATACGGGATTTACGGGAAATCGCGGGTTTTCGGTTGCCGGCGATTAAACTGCTTTCATTCGGCGTCTCATCAAAAATGAAAATATTTTTGAAAACTACAAGTCTCATGGGTTTTAGTGGTGAAAAAATAATTTTAAAAATCGTTCGGGAAATGAGTTTACTCCCTGCTTACTTTCTTTGTATACATTCGACTATACGGGATTTACGGGAAATCGCGGGTTTTCGGTTGCCGGCGATTAAACTGCTTTCATTCGGCGTCTCATCAAAAATGAAAATATTTTTGAAAACTACAAGTCTCATGGGTTTTAGTGGTGAAAAAATAATTTTAAAAATCGTTCGGGAAATGAGTTTACTCCCTGCTTACTTTCTTTGTATACATTCGACTATACGGGATTTACGGGAAATCGCGGGTTTTCGGTTGCCGGCGATTAAACTGCTTTCATTCGGCGTCTCATCAAAAATGAAAATATTTTTGAAAACTACAAGTCTCATGGGTTTTAGTGGTGAAAAAATAATTTTAAAAATCGTTCGGGAAATGAGTTTACTCCCTGCTTACTTTCTTTGTATACATTCGACTATACGGGATTTACGGGAAATCGCGGGTTTTCGGTTGCCGGCGATTAAACTGCTTTCATTCGGCGTCTCATCAAAAATGAAAATATTTTTGAAAACTACAAGTCTCATGGGTTTTAGTGGTGAAAAAATAATTTTAAAAATCGTTCGGGAAATGAGTTTACTCCCTGCTTACTTTCTTTGTATACATTCGACTATACGGGATTTACGGGAAATCGCGGGTTTTCGGTTGCCGGCGATTAAACTGCTTTCATTCGGCGTCTCATCAAAAATGAAAATATTTTTGAAAACTACAAGTCTCATGGGTTTTAGTGGTGAAAAAATAATTTTAAAAATCGTTCGGGAAATGAGTTTACTCCCTGCTTACTTTCTTTGTATACATTCGACTATACGGGATTTACGGGAAATCGCGGGTTTTCGGTTGCCGGCGATTAAACTGCTTTCATTCGGCGTCTCATCAAAAATGAAAATATTTTTGAAAACTACAAGTCTCATGGGTTTTAGTGGTGAAAAAATAATTTTAAAAATCGTTCGGGAAATGAGTTTACTCCCTGCTTACTTTCTTTGTATACATTCGACTATACGGGATTTACGGGAAATCGCGGGTTTTCGGTTGCCGGCGATTAAACTGCTTTCATTCGGCGTCTCATCAAAAATGAAAATATTTTTGAAAACTACAAGTCTCATGGGTTTTAGTGGTGAAAAAATAATTTTAAAAATCGTTCGGGAAATGAGTTTACTCCCTGCTTACTTTCTTTGTATACATTCGACTATACGGGATTTACGGGAAATCGCGGGTTTTCGGTTGCCGGCGATTAAACTGCTTTCATTCGGCGTCTCATCAAAAATGAAAATATTTTTGAAAACTACAAGTCTCATGGGTTTTAGTGGTGAAAAAATAATTTTAAAAATCGTTCGGGAAATGAGTTTACTCCCTGCTTACTTTCTTTGTATACATTCGACTATACGGGATTTACGGGAAATCGCGGGTTTTCGGTTGCCGGCGATTAAACTGCTTTCATTCGGCGTCTCATCAAAAATGAAAATATTTTTGAAAACTACAAGTCTCATGGGTTTTAGTGGTGAAAAAATAATTTTAAAAATCGTTCGGGAAATGAGTTTACTCCCTGCTTACTTTCTTTGTATACATTCGACTATACGGGATTTACGGGAAATCGCGGGTTTTCGGTTGCCGGCGATTAAACTGCTTTCATTCGGCGTCTCATCAAAAATGAAAATATTTTTGAAAACTACAAGTCTCATGGGTTTTAGTGGTGAAAAAATAATTTTAAAAATCGTTCGGGAAATGAGTTTACTCCCTGCTTACTTTCTTTGTATACATTCGACTATACGGGATTTACGGGAAATCGCGGGTTTTCGGTTGCCGGCGATTAAACTGCTTTCATTCGGCGTCTCATCAAAAATGAAAATATTTTTGAAAACTACAAGTCTCATGGGTTTTAGTGGTGAAAAAATAATTTTAAAAATCGTTCGGGAAATGAGTTTACTCCCTGCTTACTTTCTTTGTATACATTCGACTATACGGGATTTACGGGAAATCGCGGGTTTTCGGTTGCCGGCGATTAAACTGCTTTCATTCGGCGTCTCATCAAAAATGAAAATATTTTTGAAAACTACAAGTCTCATGGGTTTTAGTGGTGAAAAAATAATTTTAAAAATCGTTCGGGAAATGAGTTTACTCCCTGCTTACTTTCTTTGTATACATTCGACTATACGGGATTTACGGGAAATCGCGGGTTTTCGGTTGCCGGCGATTAAACTGCTTTCATTCGGCGTCTCATCAAAAATGAAAATATTTTTGAAAACTACAAGTCTCATGGGTTTTAGTGGTGAAAAAATAATTTTAAAAATCGTTCGGGAAATGAGTTTACTCCCTGCTTACTTTCTTTGTATACATTCGACTATACGGGATTTACGGGAAATCGCGGGTTTTCGGTTGCCGGCGATTAAACTGCTTTCATTCGGCGTCTCATCAAAAATGAAAATATTTTTGAAAACTACAAGTCTCATGGGTTTTAGTGGTGAAAAAATAATTTTAAAAATCGTTCGGGAAATGAGTTTACTCCCTGCTTACTTTCTTTGTATACATTCGACTATACGGGATTTACGGGAAATCGCGGGTTTTCGGTTGCCGGCGATTAAACTGCTTTCATTCGGCGTCTCATCAAAAATGAAAATATTTTTGAAAACTACAAGTCTCATGGGTTTTAGTGGTGAAAAAATAATTTTAAAAATCGTTCGGGAAATGAGTTTACTCCCTGCTTACTTTCTTTGTATACATTCGACTATACGGGATTTACGGGAAATCGCGGGTTTTCGGTTGCCGGCGATTAAACTGCTTTCATTCGGCGTCTCATCAAAAATGAAAATATTTTTGAAAACTACAAGTCTCATGGGTTTTAGTGGTGAAAAAATAATTTTAAAAATCGTTCGGGAAATGAGTTTACTCCCTGCTTACTTTCTTTGTATACATTCGACTATACGGGATTTACGGGAAATCGCGGGTTTTCGGTTGCCGGCGATTAAACTGCTTTCATTCGGCGTCTCATCAAAAATGAAAATATTTTTGAAAACTACAAGTCTCATGGGTTTTAGTGGTGAAAAAATAATTTTAAAAATCGTTCGGGAAATGAGTTTACTCCCTGCTTACTTTCTTTGTATACATTCGACTATACGGGATTTACGGGAAATCGCGGGTTTTCGGTTGCCGGCGATTAAACTGCTTTCATTCGGCGTCTCATCAAAAATGAAAATATTTTTGAAAACTACAAGTCTCATGGGTTTTAGTGGTGAAAAAATAATTTTAAAAATCGTTCGGGAAATGAGTTTACTCCCTGCTTACTTTCTTTGTATACATTCGACTATACGGGATTTACGGGAAATCGCGGGTTTTCGGTTGCCGGCGATTAAACTGCTTTCATTCGGCGTCTCATCAAAAATGAAAATATTTTTGAAAACTACAAGTCTCATGGGTTTTAGTGGTGAAAAAATAATTTTAAAAATCGTTCGGGAAATGAGTTTACTCCCTGCTTACTTTCTTTGTATACATTCGACTATACGGGATTTACGGGAAATCGCGGGTTTTCGGTTGCCGGCGATTAAACTGCTTTCATTCGGCGTCTCATCAAAAATGAAAATATTTTTGAAAACTACAAGTCTCATGGGTTTTAGTGGTGAAAAAATAATTTTAAAAATCGTTCGGGAAATGAGTTTACTCCCTGCTTACTTTCTTTGTATACATTCGACTATACGGGATTTACGGGAAATCGCGGGTTTTCGGTTGCCGGCGATTAAACTGCTTTCATTCGGCGTCTCATCAAAAATGAAAATATTTTTGAAAACTACAAGTCTCATGGGTTTTAGTGGTGAAAAAATAATTTTAAAAATCGTTCGGGAAATGAGTTTACTCCCTGCTTACTTTCTTTGTATACATTCGACTATACGGGATTTACGGGAAATCGCGGGTTTTCGGTTGCCGGCGATTAAACTGCTTTCATTCGGCGTCTCATCAAAAATGAAAATATTTTTGAAAACTACAAGTCTCATGGGTTTTAGTGGTGAAAAAATAATTTTAAAAATCGTTCGGGAAATGAGTTTACTCCCTGCTTACTTTCTTTGTATACATTCGACTATACGGGATTTACGGGAAATCGCGGGTTTTCGGTTGCCGGCGATTAAACTGCTTTCATTCGGCGTCTCATCAAAAATGAAAATATTTTTGAAAACTACAAGTCTCATGGGTTTTAGTGGTGAAAAAATAATTTTAAAAATCGTTCGGGAAATGAGTTTACTCCCTGCTTACTTTCTTTGTATACATTCGACTATACGGGATTTACGGGAAATCGCGGGTTTTCGGTTGCCGGCGATTAAACTGCTTTCATTCGGCGTCTCATCAAAAATGAAAATATTTTTGAAAACTACAAGTCTCATGGGTTTTAGTGGTGAAAAAATAATTTTAAAAATCGTTCGGGAAATGAGTTTACTCCCTGCTTACTTTCTTTGTATACATTCGACTATACGGGATTTACGGGAAATCGCGGGTTTTCGGTTGCCGGCGATTAAACTGCTTTCATTCGGCGTCTCATCAAAAATGAAAATATTTTTGAAAACTACAAGTCTCATGGGTTTTAGTGGTGAAAAAATAATTTTAAAAATCGTTCGGGAAATGAGTTTACTCCCTGCTTACTTTCTTTGTATACATTCGACTATACGGGATTTACGGGAAATCGCGGGTTTTCGGTTGCCGGCGATTAAACTGCTTTCATTCGGCGTCTCATCAAAAATGAAAATATTTTTGAAAACTACAAGTCTCATGGGTTTTAGTGGTGAAAAAATAATTTTAAAAATCGTTCGGGAAATGAGTTTACTCCCTGCTTACTTTCTTTGTATACATTCGACTATACGGGATTTACGGGAAATCGCGGGTTTTCGGTTGCCGGCGATTAAACTGCTTTCATTCGGCGTCTCATCAAAAATGAAAATATTTTTGAAAACTACAAGTCTCATGGGTTTTAGTGGTGAAAAAATAATTTTAAAAATCGTTCGGGAAATGAGTTTACTCCCTGCTTACTTTCTTTGTATACATTCGACTATACGGGATTTACGGGAAATCGCGGGTTTTCGGTTGCCGGCGATTAAACTGCTTTCATTCGGCGTCTCATCAAAAATGAAAATATTTTTGAAAACTACAAGTCTCATGGGTTTTAGTGGTGAAAAAATAATTTTAAAAATCGTTCGGGAAATGAGTTTACTCCCTGCTTACTTTCTTTGTATACATTCGACTATACGGGATTTACGGGAAATCGCGGGTTTTCGGTTGCCGGCGATTAAACTGCTTTCATTCGGCGTCTCATCAAAAATGAAAATATTTTTGAAAACTACAAGTCTCATGGGTTTTAGTGGTGAAAAAATAATTTTAAAAATCGTTCGGGAAATGAGTTTACTCCCTGCTTACTTTCTTTGTATACATTCGACTATACGGGATTTACGGGAAATCGCGGGTTTTCGGTTGCCGGCGATTAAACTGCTTTCATTCGGCGTCTCATCAAAAATGAAAATATTTTTGAAAACTACAAGTCTCATGGGTTTTAGTGGTGAAAAAATAATTTTAAAAATCGTTCGGGAAATGAGTTTACTCCCTGCTTACTTTCTTTGTATACATTCGACTATACGGGATTTACGGGAAATCGCGGGTTTTCGGTTGCCGGCGATTAAACTGCTTTCATTCGGCGTCTCATCAAAAATGAAAATATTTTTGAAAACTACAAGTCTCATGGGTTTTAGTGGTGAAAAAATAATTTTAAAAATCGTTCGGGAAATGAGTTTACTCCCTGCTTACTTTCTTTGTATACATTCGACTATACGGGATTTACGGGAAATCGCGGGTTTTCGGTTGCCGGCGATTAAACTGCTTTCATTCGGCGTCTCATCAAAAATGAAAATATTTTTGAAAACTACAAGTCTCATGGGTTTTAGTGGTGAAAAAATAATTTTAAAAATCGTTCGGGAAATGAGTTTACTCCCTGCTTACTTTCTTTGTATACATTCGACTATACGGGATTTACGGGAAATCGCGGGTTTTCGGTTGCCGGCGATTAAACTGCTTTCATTCGGCGTCTCATCAAAAATGAAAATATTTTTGAAAACTACAAGTCTCATGGGTTTTAGTGGTGAAAAAATAATTTTAAAAATCGTTCGGGAAATGAGTTTACTCCCTGCTTACTTTCTTTGTATACATTCGACTATACGGGATTTACGGGAAATCGCGGGTTTTCGGTTGCCGGCGATTAAACTGCTTTCATTCGGCGTCTCATCAAAAATGAAAATATTTTTGAAAACTACAAGTCTCATGGGTTTTAGTGGTGAAAAAATAATTTTAAAAATCGTTCGGGAAATGAGTTTACTCCCTGCTTACTTTCTTTGTATACATTCGACTATACGGGATTTACGGGAAATCGCGGGTTTTCGGTTGCCGGCGATTAAACTGCTTTCATTCGGCGTCTCATCAAAAATGAAAATATTTTTGAAAACTACAAGTCTCATGGGTTTTAGTGGTGAAAAAATAATTTTAAAAATCGTTCGGGAAATGAGTTTACTCCCTGCTTACTTTCTTTGTATACATTCGACTATACGGGATTTACGGGAAATCGCGGGTTTTCGGTTGCCGGCGATTAAACTGCTTTCATTCGGCGTCTCATCAAAAATGAAAATATTTTTGAAAACTACAAGTCTCATGGGTTTTAGTGGTGAAAAAATAATTTTAAAAATCGTTCGGGAAATGAGTTTACTCCCTGCTTACTTTCTTTGTATACATTCGACTATACGGGATTTACGGGAAATCGCGGGTTTTCGGTTGCCGGCGATTAAACTGCTTTCATTCGGCGTCTCATCAAAAATGAAAATATTTTTGAAAACTACAAGTCTCATGGGTTTTAGTGGTGAAAAAATAATTTTAAAAATCGTTCGGGAAATGAGTTTACTCCCTGCTTACTTTCTTTGTATACATTCGACTATACGGGATTTACGGGAAATCGCGGGTTTTCGGTTGCCGGCGATTAAACTGCTTTCATTCGGCGTCTCATCAAAAATGAAAATATTTTTGAAAACTACAAGTCTCATGGGTTTTAGTGGTGAAAAAATAATTTTAAAAATCGTTCGGGAAATGAGTTTACTCCCTGCTTACTTTCTTTGTATACATTCGACTATACGGGATTTACGGGAAATCGCGGGTTTTCGGTTGCCGGCGATTAAACTGCTTTCATTCGGCGTCTCATCAAAAATGAAAATATTTTTGAAAACTACAAGTCTCATGGGTTTTAGTGGTGAAAAAATAATTTTAAAAATCGTTCGGGAAATGAGTTTACTCCCTGCTTACTTTCTTTGTATACATTCGACTATACGGGATTTACGGGAAATCGCGGGTTTTCGGTTGCCGGCGATTAAACTGCTTTCATTCGGCGTCTCATCAAAAATGAAAATATTTTTGAAAACTACAAGTCTCATGGGTTTTAGTGGTGAAAAAATAATTTTAAAAATCGTTCGGGAAATGAGTTTACTCCCTGCTTACTTTCTTTGTATACATTCGACTATACGGGATTTACGGGAAATCGCGGGTTTTCGGTTGCCGGCGATTAAACTGCTTTCATTCGGCGTCTCATCAAAAATGAAAATATTTTTGAAAACTACAAGTCTCATGGGTTTTAGTGGTGAAAAAATAATTTTAAAAATCGTTCGGGAAATGAGTTTACTCCCTGCTTACTTTCTTTGTATACATTCGACTATACGGGATTTACGGGAAATCGCGGGTTTTCGGTTGCCGGCGATTAAACTGCTTTCATTCGGCGTCTCATCAAAAATGAAAATATTTTTGAAAACTACAAGTCTCATGGGTTTTAGTGGTGAAAAAATAATTTTAAAAATCGTTCGGGAAATGAGTTTACTCCCTGCTTACTTTCTTTGTATACATTCGACTATACGGGATTTACGGGAAATCGCGGGTTTTCGGTTGCCGGCGATTAAACTGCTTTCATTCGGCGTCTCATCAAAAATGAAAATATTTTTGAAAACTACAAGTCTCATGGGTTTTAGTGGTGAAAAAATAATTTTAAAAATCGTTCGGGAAATGAGTTTACTCCCTGCTTACTTTCTTTGTATACATTCGACTATACGGGATTTACGGGAAATCGCGGGTTTTCGGTTGCCGGCGATTAAACTGCTTTCATTCGGCGTCTCATCAAAAATGAAAATATTTTTGAAAACTACAAGTCTCATGGGTTTTAGTGGTGAAAAAATAATTTTAAAAATCGTTCGGGAAATGAGTTTACTCCCTGCTTACTTTCTTTGTATACATTCGACTATACGGGATTTACGGGAAATCGCGGGTTTTCGGTTGCCGGCGATTAAACTGCTTTCATTCGGCGTCTCATCAAAAATGAAAATATTTTTGAAAACTACAAGTCTCATGGGTTTTAGTGGTGAAAAAATAATTTTAAAAATCGTTCGGGAAATGAGTTTACTCCCTGCTTACTTTCTTTGTATACATTCGACTATACGGGATTTACGGGAAATCGCGGGTTTTCGGTTGCCGGCGATTAAACTGCTTTCATTCGGCGTCTCATCAAAAATGAAAATATTTTTGAAAACTACAAGTCTCATGGGTTTTAGTGGTGAAAAAATAATTTTAAAAATCGTTCGGGAAATGAGTTTACTCCCTGCTTACTTTCTTTGTATACATTCGACTATACGGGATTTACGGGAAATCGCGGGTTTTCGGTTGCCGGCGATTAAACTGCTTTCATTCGGCGTCTCATCAAAAATGAAAATATTTTTGAAAACTACAAGTCTCATGGGTTTTAGTGGTGAAAAAATAATTTTAAAAATCGTTCGGGAAATGAGTTTACTCCCTGCTTACTTTCTTTGTATACATTCGACTATACGGGATTTACGGGAAATCGCGGGTTTTCGGTTGCCGGCGATTAAACTGCTTTCATTCGGCGTCTCATCAAAAATGAAAATATTTTTGAAAACTACAAGTCTCATGGGTTTTAGTGGTGAAAAAATAATTTTAAAAATCGTTCGGGAAATGAGTTTACTCCCTGCTTACTTTCTTTGTATACATTCGACTATACGGGATTTACGGGAAATCGCGGGTTTTCGGTTGCCGGCGATTAAACTGCTTTCATTCGGCGTCTCATCAAAAATGAAAATATTTTTGAAAACTACAAGTCTCATGGGTTTTAGTGGTGAAAAAATAATTTTAAAAATCGTTCGGGAAATGAGTTTACTCCCTGCTTACTTTCTTTGTATACATTCGACTATACGGGATTTACGGGAAATCGCGGGTTTTCGGTTGCCGGCGATTAAACTGCTTTCATTCGGCGTCTCATCAAAAATGAAAATATTTTTGAAAACTACAAGTCTCATGGGTTTTAGTGGTGAAAAAATAATTTTAAAAATCGTTCGGGAAATGAGTTTACTCCCTGCTTACTTTCTTTGTATACATTCGACTATACGGGATTTACGGGAAATCGCGGGTTTTCGGTTGCCGGCGATTAAACTGCTTTCATTCGGCGTCTCATCAAAAATGAAAATATTTTTGAAAACTACAAGTCTCATGGGTTTTAGTGGTGAAAAAATAATTTTAAAAATCGTTCGGGAAATGAGTTTACTCCCTGCTTACTTTCTTTGTATACATTCGACTATACGGGATTTACGGGAAATCGCGGGTTTTCGGTTGCCGGCGATTAAACTGCTTTCATTCGGCGTCTCATCAAAAATGAAAATATTTTTGAAAACTACAAGTCTCATGGGTTTTAGTGGTGAAAAAATAATTTTAAAAATCGTTCGGGAAATGAGTTTACTCCCTGCTTACTTTCTTTGTATACATTCGACTATACGGGATTTACGGGAAATCGCGGGTTTTCGGTTGCCGGCGATTAAACTGCTTTCATTCGGCGTCTCATCAAAAATGAAAATATTTTTGAAAACTACAAGTCTCATGGGTTTTAGTGGTGAAAAAATAATTTTAAAAATCGTTCGGGAAATGAGTTTACTCCCTGCTTACTTTCTTTGTATACATTCGACTATACGGGATTTACGGGAAATCGCGGGTTTTCGGTTGCCGGCGATTAAACTGCTTTCATTCGGCGTCTCATCAAAAATGAAAATATTTTTGAAAACTACAAGTCTCATGGGTTTTAGTGGTGAAAAAATAATTTTAAAAATCGTTCGGGAAATGAGTTTACTCCCTGCTTACTTTCTTTGTATACATTCGACTATACGGGATTTACGGGAAATCGCGGGTTTTCGGTTGCCGGCGATTAAACTGCTTTCATTCGGCGTCTCATCAAAAATGAAAATATTTTTGAAAACTACAAGTCTCATGGGTTTTAGTGGTGAAAAAATAATTTTAAAAATCGTTCGGGAAATGAGTTTACTCCCTGCTTACTTTCTTTGTATACATTCGACTATACGGGATTTACGGGAAATCGCGGGTTTTCGGTTGCCGGCGATTAAACTGCTTTCATTCGGCGTCTCATCAAAAATGAAAATATTTTTGAAAACTACAAGTCTCATGGGTTTTAGTGGTGAAAAAATAATTTTAAAAATCGTTCGGGAAATGAGTTTACTCCCTGCTTACTTTCTTTGTATACATTCGACTATACGGGATTTACGGGAAATCGCGGGTTTTCGGTTGCCGGCGATTAAACTGCTTTCATTCGGCGTCTCATCAAAAATGAAAATATTTTTGAAAACTACAAGTCTCATGGGTTTTAGTGGTGAAAAAATAATTTTAAAAATCGTTCGGGAAATGAGTTTACTCCCTGCTTACTTTCTTTGTATACATTCGACTATAGGCCGATCCGGATTTACGGGAAATCGCGGGTTTTCGGTTGCCGGCGATTAAACTGCTTTCATTCGGCGTCTCATCAAAAATGAAAATATTTTTGAAAACTACAAGTCTCATGGGTTTTAGTGGTGAAAAAATAATTTTAAAAATCGTTCGGGAAATGAGTTTACTCCCTGCTTACTTTCTTTGTATACATTCGACTATACGGGATTTACGGGAAATCGCGGGTTTTCGGTTGCCGGCGATTAAACTGCTTTCATTCGGCGTCTCATCAAAAATGAAAATATTTTTGAAAACTACAAGTCTCATGGGTTTTAGTGGTGAAAAAATAATTTTAAAAATCGTTCGGGAAATGAGTTTACTCCCTGCTTACTTTCTTTGTATACATTCGACTATACGGGATTTACGGGAAATCGCGGGTTTTCGGTTGCCGGCGATTAAACTGCTTTCATTCGGCGTCTCATCAAAAATGAAAATATTTTTGAAAACTACAAGTCTCATGGGTTTTAGTGGTGAAAAAATAATTTTAAAAATCGTTCGGGAAATGAGTTTACTCCCTGCTTACTTTCTTTGTATACATTCGACTATACGGGATTTACGGGAAATCGCGGGTTTTCGGTTGCCGGCGATTAAACTGCTTTCATTCGGCGTCTCATCAAAAATGAAAATATTTTTGAAAACTACAAGTCTCATGGGTTTTAGTGGTGAAAAAATAATTTTAAAAATCGTTCGGGAAATGAGTTTACTCCCTGCTTACTTTCTTTGTATACATTCGACTATACGGGATTTACGGGAAATCGCGGGTTTTCGGTTGCCGGCGATTAAACTGCTTTCATTCGGCGTCTCATCAAAAATGAAAATATTTTTGAAAACTACAAGTCTCATGGGTTTTAGTGGTGAAAAAATAATTTTAAAAATCGTTCGGGAAATGAGTTTACTCCCTGCTTACTTTCTTTGTATACATTCGACTATACGGGATTTACGGGAAATCGCGGGTTTTCGGTTGCCGGCGATTAAACTGCTTTCATTCGGCGTCTCATCAAAAATGAAAATATTTTTGAAAACTACAAGTCTCATGGGTTTTAGTGGTGAAAAAATAATTTTAAAAATCGTTCGGGAAATGAGTTTACTCCCTGCTTACTTTCTTTGTATACATTCGACTATACGGGATTTACGGGAAATCGCGGGTTTTCGGTTGCCGGCGATTAAACTGCTTTCATTCGGCGTCTCATCAAAAATGAAAATATTTTTGAAAACTACAAGTCTCATGGGTTTTAGTGGTGAAAAAATAATTTTAAAAATCGTTCGGGAAATGAGTTTACTCCCTGCTTACTTTCTTTGTATACATTCGACTATACGGGATTTACGGGAAATCGCGGGTTTTCGGTTGCCGGCGATTAAACTGCTTTCATTCGGCGTCTCATCAAAAATGAAAATATTTTTGAAAACTACAAGTCTCATGGGTTTTAGTGGTGAAAAAATAATTTTAAAAATCGTTCGGGAAATGAGTTTACTCCCTGCTTACTTTCTTTGTATACATTCGACTATACGGGATTTACGGGAAATCGCGGGTTTTCGGTTGCCGGCGATTAAACTGCTTTCATTCGGCGTCTCATCAAAAATGAAAATATTTTTGAAAACTACAAGTCTCATGGGTTTTAGTGGTGAAAAAATAATTTTAAAAATCGTTCGGGAAATGAGTTTACTCCCTGCTTACTTTCTTTGTATACATTCGACTATACGGGATTTACGGGAAATCGCGGGTTTTCGGTTGCCGGCGATTAAACTGCTTTCATTCGGCGTCTCATCAAAAATGAAAATATTTTTGAAAACTACAAGTCTCATGGGTTTTAGTGGTGAAAAAATAATTTTAAAAATCGTTCGGGAAATGAGTTTACTCCCTGCTTACTTTCTTTGTATACATTCGACTATACGGGATTTACGGGAAATCGCGGGTTTTCGGTTGCCGGCGATTAAACTGCTTTCATTCGGCGTCTCATCAAAAATGAAAATATTTTTGAAAACTACAAGTCTCATGGGTTTTAGTGGTGAAAAAATAATTTTAAAAATCGTTCGGGAAATGAGTTTACTCCCTGCTTACTTTCTTTGTATACATTCGACTATACGGGATTTACGGGAAATCGCGGGTTTTCGGTTGCCGGCGATTAAACTGCTTTCATTCGGCGTCTCATCAAAAATGAAAATATTTTTGAAAACTACAAGTCTCATGGGTTTTAGTGGTGAAAAAATAATTTTAAAAATCGTTCGGGAAATGAGTTTACTCCCTGCTTACTTTCTTTGTATACATTCGACTATACGGGATTTACGGGAAATCGCGGGTTTTCGGTTGCCGGCGATTAAACTGCTTTCATTCGGCGTCTCATCAAAAATGAAAATATTTTTGAAAACTACAAGTCTCATGGGTTTTAGTGGTGAAAAAATAATTTTAAAAATCGTTCGGGAAATGAGTTTACTCCCTGCTTACTTTCTTTGTATACATTCGACTATACGGGATTTACGGGAAATCGCGGGTTTTCGGTTGCCGGCGATTAAACTGCTTTCATTCGGCGTCTCATCAAAAATGAAAATATTTTTGAAAACTACAAGTCTCATGGGTTTTAGTGGTGAAAAAATAATTTTAAAAATCGTTCGGGAAATGAGTTTACTCCCTGCTTACTTTCTTTGTATACATTCGACTATACGGGATTTACGGGAAATCGCGGGTTTTCGGTTGCCGGCGATTAAACTGCTTTCATTCGGCGTCTCATCAAAAATGAAAATATTTTTGAAAACTACAAGTCTCATGGGTTTTAGTGGTGAAAAAATAATTTTAAAAATCGTTCGGGAAATGAGTTTACTCCCTGCTTACTTTCTTTGTATACATTCGACTATACGGGATTTACGGGAAATCGCGGGTTTTCGGTTGCCGGCGATTAAACTGCTTTCATTCGGCGTCTCATCAAAAATGAAAATATTTTTGAAAACTACAAGTCTCATGGGTTTTAGTGGTGAAAAAATAATTTTAAAAATCGTTCGGGAAATGAGTTTACTCCCTGCTTACTTTCTTTGTATACATTCGACTATACGGGATTTACGGGAAATCGCGGGTTTTCGGTTGCCGGCGATTAAACTGCTTTCATTCGGCGTCTCATCAAAAATGAAAATATTTTTGAAAACTACAAGTCTCATGGGTTTTAGTGGTGAAAAAATAATTTTAAAAATCGTTCGGGAAATGAGTTTACTCCCTGCTTACTTTCTTTGTATACATTCGACTATACGGGCCGACGGGATTTACGGGAAATCGCGGGTTTTCGGTTGCCGGCGATTAAACTGCTTTCATTCGGCGTCTCATCAAAAATGAAAATATTTTTGAAAACTACAAGTCTCATGGGTTTTAGTGGTGAAAAAATAATTTTAAAAATCGTTCGGGAAATGAGTTTACTCCCTGCTTACTTTCTTTGTATACATTCGACTATACGGCCGATCCGGGATTTACGGGAAATCGCGGGTTTTCGGTTGCCGGCGATTAAACTGCTTTCATTCGGCGTCTCATCAAAAATGAAAATATTTTTGAAAACTACAAGTCTCATGGGTTTTAGTGGTGAAAAAATAATTTTAAAAATCGTTCGGGAAATGAGTTTACTCCCTGCTTACTTTCTTTGTATACATTCGACTATACGGGATTTACGGGAAATCGCGGGTTTTCGGTTGCCGGCGATTAAACTGCTTTCATTCGGCGTCTCATCAAAAATGAAAATATTTTTGAAAACTACAAGTCTCATGGGTTTTAGTGGTGAAAAAATAATTTTAAAAATCGTTCGGGAAATGAGTTTACTCCCTGCTTACTTTCTTTGTATACATTCGACTATACGGGATTTACGGGAAATCGCGGGTTTTCGGTTGCCGGCGATTAAACTGCTTTCATTCGGCGTCTCATCAAAAATGAAAATATTTTTGAAAACTACAAGTCTCATGGGTTTTAGTGGTGAAAAAATAATTTTAAAAATCGTTCGGGAAATGAGTTTACTCCCTGCTTACTTTCTTTGTATACATTCGACTATACGGGATTTACGGGAAATCGCGGGTTTTCGGTTGCCGGCGATTAAACTGCTTTCATTCGGCGTCTCATCAAAAATGAAAATATTTTTGAAAACTACAAGTCTCATGGGTTTTAGTGGTGAAAAAATAATTTTAAAAATCGTTCGGGAAATGAGTTTACTCCCTGCTTACTTTCTTTGTATACATTCGACTATACGGGATTTACGGGAAATCGCGGGTTTTCGGTTGCCGGCGATTAAACTGCTTTCATTCGGCGTCTCATCAAAAATGAAAATATTTTTGAAAACTACAAGTCTCATGGGTTTTAGTGGTGAAAAAATAATTTTAAAAATCGTTCGGGAAATGAGTTTACTCCCTGCTTACTTTCTTTGTATACATTCGACTATAGGCCGAGGATTTACGGGAAATCGCGGGTTTTCGGTTGCCGGCGATTAAACTGCTTTCATTCGGCGTCTCATCAAAAATGAAAATATTTTTGAAAACTACAAGTCTCATGGGTTTTAGTGGTGAAAAAATAATTTTAAAAATCGTTCGGGAAATGAGTTTACTCCCTGCTTACTTTCTTTGTATACATTCGACTATACGGGATTTACGGGAAATCGCGGGTTTTCGGTTGCCGGCGATTAAACTGCTTTCATTCGGCGTCTCATCAAAAATGAAAATATTTTTGAAAACTACAAGTCTCATGGGTTTTAGTGGTGAAAAAATAATTTTAAAAATCGTTCGGGAAATGAGTTTACTCCCTGCTTACTTTCTTTGTATACATTCGACTATACGGGATTTACGGGAAATCGCGGGTTTTCGGTTGCCGGCGATTAAACTGCTTTCATTCGGCGTCTCATCAAAAAAAAATATTTTTGAAAACTACAAGTCTCATGGGTTTTAGTGGTGAAAAAATAATTTTAAAAATCGTTCGGGAAATGAGTTTACTCCCTGCTTACTTTCTTTGTATACATTCGACTATACGGGATTTACGGGAAATCGCGGGTTTTCGGTTGCCGGCGATTAAACTGCTTTCATTCGGCGTCTCATCAAAAATGAAAATATTTTTGAAAACTACAAGTCTCATGGGTTTTAGTGGTGAAAAAATAATTTTAAAAATCGTTCGGGAAATGAGTTTACTCCCTGCTTACTTTCTTTGTATACATTCGACTATACGGGCCGATCCCGGGATTTACGGGAAATCGCGGGTTTTCGGTTGCCGGCGATTAAACTGCTTTCATTCGGCGTCTCATCAAAAATGAAAATATTTTTGAAAACTACAAGTCTCATGGGTTTTAGTGGTGAAAAAATAATT
Organism: Hydractinia echinata; assembly: GCA_030067915.1. Taxonomy (NCBI): domain Eukaryota; kingdom Metazoa; phylum Cnidaria; class Hydrozoa; order Anthoathecata; family Hydractiniidae; genus Hydractinia; species Hydractinia echinata. The sequence goes on along the minus strand of JASGCC010001375.1, from coordinate 886 downwards.
TTAAAAATCGTTCGGGAAATGAGTTTACTCCCTGCTTACTTTCTTTGTATACATTCGACTATACGGGATTTACGGGAAATCGGGGTTTTCGGTTGCCGGCGATTAAACTGCTTTCATTCGGCGTCTCATCAAAAATGAAAATATTTTTGAAAACTACAAGTCTCATGGGTTTTAGTGGTGAAAAAATAATTTTAAAAATCGTTCGGGAAATGAGTTTACTCCCTGCTTACTTTCTTTGTATACATTCGACTATACGGGATTTACGGGAAATCGCGGGTTTTCGGTTGCCGGCGATTAAACTGCTTTCATTCGGCGTCTCATCAAAAATGAAAATATTTTTGAAAACTACAAGTCTCATGGGTTTTAGTGGTGAAAAAATAATTTTAAAAATCGTTCGGGAAATGAGTTTACTCCCTGCTTACTTTCTTTGTATACATTCGACTATAGGCCGACGGGATTTACGGGAAATCGGGTTTTCGGTTGCCGGCGATTAAACTGCTTTCATTCGGCGTCTCATCAAAAATGAAAATATTTTTGAAAACTACAAGTCTCATGGGTTTTAGTGGTGAAAAAATAATTTTAAAAATCGTTCGGGAAATGAGTTTACTCCCTGTACTTTCTTTGTATACATTCGACTACGGGCCGACGGGATTTACGGGAAATCGCGGGTTTTCGGTTGCCCGATTAAACTGTTTCATTCGGCGTCTCATCAAAAATGAAAATATTTGAAAACTACAAGTCTCATGGGTTTTAGTGGTGAAAAAATAATTTTAAAAATCGTTCGGGAAATGAGTTTACTCCCTGCTTACTTTCTTTGTATACATTCGACTATACGGGATCGGGATTAGGGAAATCGCGGTTTTCGGTTGCCGGCGATTAAAATTTC
>JASGCC010001374.1:0-37945 GCA_030067915.1 Hydractinia echinata | reverse complement strand
CAACCGGAAAACCCGCGATTTCTCCGGTAAATCCATCCCGTATAGTCGAATGTATAAAAAGAGACGCAGGTAGTAAATATTTCTTCCGAACAGATTTTTATAAATATTTTTTCACCACTAAAAACCCATGAACTTGTATTTTAAAAAATATTTTTATTTTTGACGAGGGACGCCGAATGAAAGCGTTTAATCGCGGCAACGAAAAACCTCGCATTTCCGTAAATTCCGTATAGGTTCGAATGTATACAAATGAAAGTAAGCAGGTAGTAAACTAATTTCCCGAACCGATTTTTAAAATTATATCTTTCACCAAAAACCATGACTGTAGTTTGCAATATTATTTTCATTTTGATGAGACCGAATGTAAAGCAGTTATAATCGCGGCAATCCGAAACCCGCGTTTCCGTAAATCCCGACTCGGCCCGTATAGTCGCATGTTATAAAAGAAAGTATACAGGAAGTAAACATTTTTCCCGAACGATTTTAAAAATTATTTTTTCACCTAAAACCCATGCAGACGTTTATTTTCCAAAAATTATTTTCATTTTTGCATGAACGCCCGAAATGAAAGGCATTTTAATCGCCGGCAACGAAACCCGCGATTTCCCGAAATCCCGCTATAGGTCGAATGTATACAAAGAAAGTAAGCATGGGAGTAAACCTCATCCCGAACGATTTTTTTAAATTATTTTTTCACCACTAAAACCCATGAACTTGTAGTTTAAAATAATATTTTCATTTTTGATGAGACGCCAATGAAAGCAGGTTCTAATCGCGCAACCGAAAACCCGCATTTCGCCTAATCCGACGTCCGGCCCATATAGATCGAATTATACAAAAGAAAGTCCAGTAGGACTAAACTTCATATTCACCGAACAATTTAAAATATTTTCTCACCACTAAAACCCATGAGAACTTTCGTAGTTTAATAAATATTTTTTTTATGCAGACGCTCGAATGAAACATTAATCTCAACGGCAACCCGAATAACCGATTCTCGATAAAACCTGCATTCTCTATAGTCGAATTATAACAAAGAAATACCGCAGGGAGTAAACTCATTTCCCGAAACAATTTTAAAATTAGTTCTTTTTTCCCACTAAAAACCCATGAGCATCTGTAGTTTAAAAATATTTTTATTTTATCAGACGCCGAATGAAAGCAGTTTAATCGCCGCACCGAAAACCCCGATTTCCCGTAAAATCTATCGGCCCGTATAGTCGATGTATACAAAAAAAGTAACCATGGAGTAAACTACCATTTCCTCCAACGATTTTAAAAGTTATTTTTTTCTCACCATAAAACCATGAACTTGTAGTTTTTCAAAAAATTTATTCATTTTGATGAGACGCGATGAAAGCAGTTTAATCACCGCAACCGAAAACCCGTCGATTCGCGTAAATTTCCTTTATAGTTCGTAATGTATACAAAAGAAAGTAACAGTAGGTAACTCATGCCCGACATAGATTTTTAAAATTATTTCTTCACACTAAAACCATGAGACTTATGAGTTTCAAAAAAGTTTTCATTTTTGATATGAACGGAATCGCCATAAAAGCAGTTTCAATCGCCTGGCAAACCGGAAACCCCACGATTTCCGTAAAATCCGGACTCGGCCCGTATAATCGAATGTATAAAAAGAATATACAGAGGGATAAATTCATTTCCCGAACGGATTTTAAAAATTATTTTTTCACCACTAAAACCCATGAGACTGTAGTTTATAAACAATATTTTATTTTTGATCAGACGCGAATGAAAGCAGTTTATCCCGGGCAACCGAAAACCGCGATTTCCCTAAATCTCCGTATCAGTCGAATGTTATACAAAGAAAGTAAAGCAGTGAGTAAAAACATTTCCGAACGATTTTTAAAAGTTATTTTTTTCACCACTAAAAACCCATGAGACTTTGTTTTCAATAATTTTTCATTTTAGATGAGACGACGATGAAAGCAGTTAATCGCCGGCAACCGAAATCCGCTGATTCCGTAAATCCGTTCGCCGTAGTCGAATGTATAAAAGAAATCGTACCCAGAGGACGTAAACTATTTCCCGAACGATTTTTAAAATTATTTTTTACCACTTAAAACCCATGAGACTCTGTAGTTTTCAAAAATTTTCATTTTGATGAGACGGCCGAATGAAAAGCATTTAATTCGCCGGCAAACCGAAATCCGCAATTTCCCAGTTAAATTGGTGCCCTATATCGAAATGGCTATTACAAGAAAAGTTAAGCAGGTTAGAAATCACTTCACCGAACCGATTTGTAAAATTATTTTTTCACACAAAACCATAGACTTGTAGTGTTTCAAAAATATTATTCATTTTTTGATAGGACGCCGAATGAAAGGCAGTTTAATTGCGCGCGAACCGAAAACCCGCATATTCCGTAAATTCCTGTATATTCGAATTGTATACAAAGAAAGTAACATGGGAGTAAACTACATTTCCCGAACGATTTAAAAGTTATTTTTCACCACTAAAACCCATGAGACTTGTATTTTCAAAAAAATTTTCATTTTTGATGAGACGCCGATATGAAGCATTTAATCGCCAGGCAACCGAAAATCCCATTTCCGAATTATCCCGTAATAGGCCCGTTATATCGAATGTATACAAGAAAGTAAGCAGGGACTAAATTTCATTTTCCCGAACGAGGGTTTTTCTAAAATTATTTTTTCACCACTAAACCATGAGACTTGTGTTTTCAAAATATGTTTTCATTTTTGATGAGACGCGAATGAAAGCAGTTTAATTCGCCGGCACGAAATCCGCATTTCCCTAAATTATGGCCGTATAGTCGAATGATAAACAAAGAAAGTAAGCAGGGAGTAACCATTCCCGAACATCTTTAAATTATTTTTTCACCACTAAAAACCCATGGACTTTGTAGTTTTACAAAAATATATTTCATTTTTGATGAGACGCCGGAATGAAAAGCACTACGTTTAATCGCCGAGCAAACCACGAATAACCCGCGATATTCCCGTATCTCGCTCGTATAGATCGAATGTATACAAAGAAAAGTTAAGCAGGGTAGTAAACTCACATTTCCACGGAAAGTATTTTAAAGAGTATTATTTTTCACGCACTAAAACCATGAGACTTTGTAGTTTTCAAAACATATGTTTCATTTTTGATGAGACGCGAAGTGAAAGCAGTTATAATCGCCGGCAACCGAAAACCCGTCGATATCCCGTAATCCCTGTCGTATCAAGATAGTAGCAGTAGTACATTTATAACAAGAAGTACAGTAATCACTCCACGATTTTAAAATTATTCTTTATCACCACTGAAAAAACCCATGAGACTTGTAGTTTCAAAAATTTTCATTTTTGATGAGACGCCGAATTGGAAGCAGGTTAATCCCGCAACCAGAAATCCCAATTTCCCGTACAATCTGGATAAGCCGTTAATCTGAATGTATACAAAGAAAGTAAGTCAGGGAAGATAATTCATTTCTCCCGAACGATTATTTAAAATTATTTTATTCACCACTAAAACCATGGCTTTGTATTTTTCAAAAAATCATTTTCATTTTTTGATGAACGCCGAATGAAAGCAGTTTAATCGCCGGCAACCGAAAACCCGCGATTCCCGTAAATTTCGTAATCAGTCGATGTAATACAAAAAAATGTTAACAGGGAAAAAAAACACATTCGCTCTCGAACATTTTTAATTATTTTTCATCCACAAAAACCCATGAGACTTGTAGTTTTCAAAAATATTTTTCATTTTTATTGAACCCGAATGAAGCAGTTTAGATCGCCGGCAACCCGAAAACCCCATATCCCGTAAATCCCTTTATAGTCGAATGTATACAAAGAAGTAAGCAGAAGATAAACTCATTTCCCGAACGAATTTTTAAAATTATTTATCACCACTAAACCCATGAGGATTGAGTTTTTCAAAAATGTTTTCATTTTGATGAGACGTCCGAATGAAAGCAGTTTAATCCCGGCATAACGAAAATCCGCATTCCCCTGTAAATTCTCGACTAGGGCCCGTTATTCAGTCGTGATATGCCTAAAATAGAAAGTAAGCAGGAGTAAAACTATTTCCCGAAACGATTTTTAAAATTTCTTTCACCACTAAAACCATGCGAACTTGTAGTTTAAAAAATATTTTTCATTTTTGATGAGACGCGAATGAAGCAGTTTAATCGCCGAACCGAAAACGCAGCATTTCCCTTAATCTCGATTATCTAGGTCCTAATGTATACAAAAAATAGGCAAGTAGTAACCTTCATTCCCGACGATTTTTTTAAAAATATTTTTTCACCACTAAAACCCCATGAGACTTGTAGTTTTCAAAATATTTTCATTTTTGATTGAGACGCGAATGAAAGCAGTTTAATCGCCGGCAACCGAAAACCCGCGAGTTCCCTAAAATCCCGGACTCCGCCCGTATAGTTCGATGTTATAAAAAAGGAAAGTACCAGGGAGTAAACTTATTTCCCGAACAATTTTTTAAAATTAATTTTTTCACCACCTAAAACCATGAACTTGTATTTTTAAAAAATATATTTTATTTTGATCAGACGGCCAAATGAAAGCAGTTTAATCCTGGCAACCGAAAACCCACGACTTTCCGTAAATCCCTATAGTCGAAATTGTATACAAAGAATAGTAAGCAGTAGTCAAACTCATTTCCCGAACGAATTTTTTAAAATTAATTTATTTCACCACCTAAAAACCCATGGATTTGTAGTTTTCAAAAATATTTTTCATTTTTGATGAGACGCCGAATGAAAGAGTTAATACGCCGCAACCGAAAATCCGCATTTCCCGTAAATCCCGTATTAGTCGAATGTATACAAAGAATAACAGGAGTAACTCATTTTCCGAACTATTTTTAAAATTTATTTTTCACCACTAAAACCCATGAGTGTAGTTCTCAAAAATCTTTCCATTTTTGATTACGACCGCCAATTGAAAGCAGTTTAATCGCCGGCACTAGAAATCCCGCGAGGTTTCCTAATACTCGGCGGATCCGCGCCGTATAGTTCGAATGTATACTAAAGAAAATAAGCATGGCAGCTAAACTTCATTTTCGCCGAACGAATTTTAATGTAAAATTATTTTTTCACCACTAAAAACCCATGAACTTGCAGTTTTCAAAAATATTTTCATTTTTTGATGAACCCCAATATGAAAACCAGGTTTAAACTCCGAAACGAAAACCCGCGATTTCACGTAAATCCCGGCTTTCGGGCCCGTTTTATGGAATGTATACAAAGAACAGTTACCCAGGGATTAAAACTTCATTTCCCGAACGATTTTTAAAATTATTATTCACCACTAAAACCCATGAGAATTGTAGTTTTCGAAAATGTTTCATTTTATGAGACGCCAATGAAAGCAGTTTATCGCGCAACGAAACCGCGATTCTTCCGTAAATCCCGGTCGCCCGTGTATAGTGGAATGATATAAAAAAAATACCCAGACTATAAACCATTTCCCGAACGAATTTTTTATTTATTTTTTTCCAGCACTAAAACCATGAAGACTTGTTAGTTTTCAAAATATTTTCATTTTGATGGACCCAAAATGAAAGCAGTTTAATCGCCGGCAAGCGAAAACCCCGATTTCCCGTAAATCCCGTTAGGTCGAATGTATTACAAAGAATGTAACGCGGGGATAAATCATTTTCCCGAACATTTTAAAATTATTTTTTCACCACTAAAACCCATAGAGACTTTGTATTTTTCAAAAAATTTTCATATTGTGATGAGACGCGAATGAAAGCAGTTTAATCGCCGACCAACCAGAATCCCCGCGATTTCCTGTAAATTCCTATAGTCGAATGTATATAAAAGAAAGTAAGCAGGAGTAAACCATTTTTCGAACTATTTTATAAATTTTTTTTACCACTAAATAACCCATGAGACTTGTGTTTAAAAATATTTTCATTTATTGGATGAGAGCCGAATGAAAGCAGTTTAATCGCGGCACCAGAATCCGCATTCCTAAATCCCCGGATCCGCCGATAGTCAAGTGATATTACAAAGAAGTAAGCATGCCAGTAACTTCATTCCCGAACACGATTTTTAAAATTATTTTTTCACCACTTAAAACCCATGAGGACTTGCAGTTTTCAACAATATTTTCATTTTTGATGAGACCCCAAATGAAACGTATTAACTACTCTCGGAAACCGAAAACCCGCCATTTCAGCGTAATCCGCGAGCTCGGCCCGTTTAGTGAATGCTATACAAAGAATAGTACCCAGTAATAAACTCCATTCCCGACGATTTTTAAAAATTATTTATTCCAACCCAACTTAAAAAAAACCCCATGAGAATTGTAGTTTTAAAATTTTTCATTTTTGATGAGACCCGAATGAAAGCAGTTTAAGTCGCCGTGCAACACGAAAACCCCGATTTCCGTAAAATTCACCGGCTCGGCCTCGTATTAGTGGCATATGTATACAAAAAAAAGTACCCAGTGTAGTAAAGCATTTCGCCGAACGATTTTTTTAATTTTATTCTTCTTCAGCACTAAACCATGAGACTTTAGTTTCAAAAATATGTTTCATTTTTAATGAGACGCCAAATTGAAAGCAGTTTAATCGCCGCAACGACAAACCCGCGAGTTTCCCTAAATCCTATTAGTCGAAATTATACAAAAAAGTAAGCAGGTAGTAAAACTCATTTCCGAACAATTTTTAATAAAATTTTTCCACCACTAAAACCATAGACTGTGTAGTTTTTATAAAAATATTTTATTTTAGATGAGCCCGAATGAAAGCAGTTAATGCCGGCAACCGCTAAACCGCGGATTTCCGTTAAACTCCCTGTTATAGTCGAATGCTATTACAAAAGAAAGTAAGCAGGGAGTTAACTCAATCCCGATACAATTTTAAAAATTATTTATTTCTAACCACTAAAACCCATCAGACTTTTAGTTTTTAAAAAATATTTTCATTTTTTGATGGAGACAGCCGAATAGAAAGCAGTTAATCTGCCAGCAACCGAAGAAACCGCGATTTCCCGTAAAATCCCGAACTCGCCCGTATAGTCGAATGATATACAAGAAATAAGCAGGGAGTAAAACTCATTCCCGACGATTTTTTAAATTATTTTTCACACTAAAAACATGAACTTTAGTTTTTAAAAATATTTTCATTTATAGACGCCGAAATGAAAGCAGTTTAATCGCCGAGCACCAAAACCGCCGATTCCCGAATCCCGGCTTCGCCGTATGTGGAATGTAATTACAAAAAGACCATGGAGTAAACGCATTCCCGAACGATTTTTTAATTATTTTTTCAGCACTAAACACATGAGACTTGCAGTTTGTCAAAAATATTTTTCAATTTTGACTTGAACCCCAAATGGAAACCAGTTTAACTCGCGGAAACCGAAAACCTCGATTTCACGTAAATCCTGGGCTCGGCCTCGTTTAAGTGGGAATGTATACAAAGAAAGTACCCAGGAGTAAACTCATTTCCGAACCGATTTTTATAAATTATTACCTTCACGACTAAAACCCATGAGATATTGTAGTTTTCAAAAATTTTCTTTTTGAGAGACGCCGAATGAAAAGCAGTTAATCGCCGCAACCGAAAACCCGCGATTTCCCCGTAAATTCCCGGCTCGTGCCCGTATTAGTGGAATGTATACAAAAAAAGTACCCAGGGAGTAATACGCATTTCCCGAACTGATTTTTTAAATTTATTTTTTTCACACTAAAAACCCATAACTTCTAGTTTCAAAATATTTTCATTTTTGATGACGCCCAAATGAAGCAGTTTAATCCGGCAGCGAAAACCGCATCTTCCCGTAATCCCGCTATAGTCGAATGTTATACAAAGAGAATGTAAGCGGGGAGAAACTACATTTTCCCGAACATTTTTAAAATTATTTTTCACCACTAAAATCCCATGAACTTAGTAATTTTCAAAAAATATTTCATATTTGATTATACGCCCGAATGAAAAGCAGTTTAACGCCGGCAACCGAAATCCCGCGATTTCCCCGTAAATTCCCGTATACGTCGATATGTTACAAAGAAAGTAAGCAGGGAGTAAACCATTTTTCCGAACGAATTTTAAATGGTTTTTTTCACCACTAAAACCATGGACCTTGTGTTTTATAAAATTATTTCTATTTTTTGATGAGACTGCGATATAAAGCAGTCTTAATCGGCCGGCAACCGAAATCCGCGATTTTCCGTAATCCCGGGATCCGCCCTTATAGTCAATGTATACAAGAATAGTAAGCAGCAGTAAAACTCATTTCCCGAACGATTTTTTAAATTATTTTTTCACCACTTCAAAACCCATGATACTTGCAGTTTTCCAAAAAATATTTTCATTTTTGATGAGGACCCCAAATGAACTTACCATTGTCTCGAAACCCGAAACAAACCCCGCGATGTTCACCGTCAAATCCCGGGCTCGGTCCCGTTATTGGAATGTATACAGAAATGAACTACCAGAAGTAAACTCATTTCCCGAACGATTTTAAAAATTATTATATCACCACTATAAACCCATGAAGAATTGTAGTTTTTAAAATTGTTTTCATTTTATGAGACGCCGAATGAAAGCAGTTTTAATCCCGGGCAACAGAAAACCCGCGATTCCTTCCGTAAATCCGCGGCTCGGCCCGTTATAGTGGATGTATACAAAAAATACCAGGGAGTAAACGCATTTCCCGAACGATTTTTAATTTATTTTCTTCAGCACTAAAACCCATGAGACTTTAGTTTTTCAACAAAATTTTCATTTATGATGAGACGCCAATATGAATAGCATTCTAATCGTCGGCAAGCGAAAAACCGCGATTCCGTTAATTCCCGTATGAGTCGAATTACTACAAAGAAAGTAAGCAGGGAGTAAATCAAGTTTCTCCGAACAACTTTTTAAAATTATTTTTTCACACTAAAACCATGGACTTGTCAGTTTTAAAAATATTTTCATTTTTATTGAGACGCCGAATGAAAGCGTTTAATCGCCGCAACCAAACCGCGATTTCCCGTAAATCCCGTATAGTCAATGATACAAAGACAGTAACAGAATGTAACCACTCTTTCCCGAACAATTTTATAAATATTTTTTCACCACTAAAACCCATGAGACTTTCAGTTTTTAAAAAATATTTTCATTTTTATATGACGCGAATGAAAGCAGTTTAATCGTCGCAACCGAAAAACCCGCGATTTCACCGTAAAGGCCCGAACTAGCCCGATATAGTCGACATGATATACAAAGAAGTAAGCATGGATAAACTCATCCCGAACGATTTTTTTAAAATTATTTTTTCACCACTAAAACCCATGAGATTGTATCCTTTTAAAAATACTTTTTCATTTTGTGATGAGACGCGAGATGAAAGCAGTTTAATCCCGGCAACCTGAAAACCCTGCGATTTCCCGTTAATCCGGGCTCGGCCTCGTAGTAGTGAATGTAACAAAAAAGTTAACCCATGGGAGTAAACGCATTCCCGAACATTTTTTAATCTTAATTTTATTTCCAAGCCTACGATAAATCCCAATCGAGACTTGTAGTTTTCAAAAATATGTATTCAGTTCTTCGTATAGAGACGCCGAATTAACCAGTTTAATCTTCCGGCAACCAATAAACCCGCGATTTCCCGTAAATCCGGGCTTAGACCGTATTAGTCGAATGAAACAAGAAATACTCCAGGAACCCACTGCCCGCACGAATTTTTAAATTATTTTTTAATCCACTAATAACCATAGACATTGTGTTTTAAAAATATTTTCATTATGAGACCGTAATGAAAGCAGTTTAATCGCCGCAGCGAACCCGATCTTAATCCCGTAAGATGGAACAACAAAACAGAAAGAACTTGTGTACAATGCAGCAGTACCAGACGATACCTAGATATTACAAAGAAAAGCGGTTAGTAAACCATTTCCCGAACAGGTTTTCTAAAATTATTTTTTTCACACTAAAACCATAGACTTATATTTCAAAAATATTTTTCATATTTGCATGAGACGGACCGAATGAAAGCAGTTTAAATCGCGGCAACCCGAACATTCCGCATTTCCCTCGTAAATACCGTTATAGTCGATGTATACCAAAGAAATGTAAAGAGTAGAAACTCATTTTCCGAACGATTCTTTTAAAATTTTTTAGATCACTAAAACCATGGACAGTTGTCATAATTATTTCATTTTTGATGAACGCCGAATGAAAAGCATAGCTTTAATCGCCGGCAACCGGAAATCCCGCGATTTACCTCTTGCCCGTTAAATCCCGGCCGAGTCGCCCCGATATAGTCGAGAATGTGATACTCATAAGAATAACAGGCATAAACCTCTTATCCCGAACGATTTTTAAAATAATTTATTTCTACCACTAAATCCCATGAGACTGCAGTTTTCAAAAAATTTTCATTTTTATGAGACCCCAAATGAAACCAGTTAAACCGGAAACCGAAAACCGCATCTTCACGTAAATCCCGGGCTCGGCCCGTTTAGTGAATTATACACAAAGAAATTACCAGGGAGTAAACTAATTTCCCGAACGATTTTAAAATTATTATTCACCACTAAAACCCAGAAATTAGTTTTTTAAAATGTTTCATTTTGATGAGACGCCGGAATGAAAGCCAGTTTAATCGCACGGTCCGAAAACTCCCGATTTACCGTAAAAATATCGGCTCCGGCGATTAAACTGCTTTCATTCGCGTCTCATCAAAATGAAAATATTTTTGAAAACTACAAGTCTCATGGGTTTTAGTGGTGAAAAAATAATTTAAAAATCGTTCGGGAAATGAGTTTACTCCCTGCTTACTTTCTTTGTATACATTCGACTTAACGGGATTTACGGGAAATCGCGGGTTTTCGGTTGCCGGCGATTAAACTGCTTTCATTCGGCGTCTCATCAAAAATGAAAATATTTTTAAAACTACAAGTCTCATGGGTTTTAGTGGTAAAAATAATTTTAAAAATCGTTCGGGAAATGAGTTTACTCCCTGCTTACTTTCTTTGTATACATTCGACTATACGGGCCCGGGATTTACGGGAAATCGCGGGTTTTCGGTTGCCGGCGATTAAACTGTTCATTCGGCGTCTCATCAAAAATGAAAATATTTTTGAAAACTACAAGTCTCATGGGTTTTAGTGGTGAAAAATAATTTTAAAAATCGTTCGGGAAATGAGTTTACTCCCTGTACTTTCTTTGTATACATTCGACTATACGGGCCGAGCCGGGATTTACGGGAAATCGCGGGTTTTCGGTTGCCGGCGATTAAACTGCTTTCATTCGGCGTCTCATCAAAAATGAAAATATTTTGAAAACTACAAGTCTCATGGGTTTTAGTGGTGAAAAAATAATTTTAAAAATCGTTTCGGGAAATGAGTTTACTCCCTGCTTACTTTCTTTGTATACATTCGACTATACGGGAGATTTACGGGAAATCGCGGGTTTTCGGTTGCCGGCGATTAAACTGCTTTCATTCGGCCGTCTCATCAAAAATGAAAATATTTTTGAAAACTACAAGTCTCATGGGTTTTAGTGGTGAAAAAATAATTTTAAAAATCGTTCGGGAAATGAGTTTACTCCCTGCTTACTTTCTTTGTATACATTCGACTATACGGGCCGAGTCCGGGATTTACGGGAAATCGCGGGTTTTCGGTTGCCGGGCGATTAAATGCTTTCATTCGGCGTCTCATCAAAAATGAAAATATTTTTGAAAACTACAAGTCTCATGGGTTTTAGTGGTGAAAAAATAATTTTAAAAATTGTTCGGGAAATGAAGTTTACTCCCTGCTTACTTTCTTTGTATAATCATTCGACATACGGGATTTACGGGGAAATCGCGGTTTTCGGTTGCCGGCGATTAAACTGCTTTCATTCGGCGTCTCATCAAAAATGAAAATATTTTTTGAAAACTACAAGTCTCATGGGTTTTAGTGTGGAAAAAATAATTTAAAAATCGTTCGGGAAATGAGTTTTACTCCCTGCTTACTTTCTTGTATACATTCGACTATACGGCGAGCCGGATTTACGGGAAATCGCGGGTTTCGGTTGCCGGCGATTAAACTGCTTTCATTCGGCGTCTCATCAAAAATGAAAATATTTTGAAAACTACAAGTCTCGATGGGTTTTAGTGGTGAATAAAATAATTTTAAAAATCGTTCGGGAAATGAGTTTACTCCCTGCTTACTTTCTTTGTATACCATTCGACTATACGGGGATTTACGGGAAATCGCGGGTTTTCGGTTGCCGGCGATTAAACTGCTTTTCATTCGGCGTCTCATCAAAAATGAAAATATTTTTGAAAACTACAAGTCTCATGGGTTTTAGTGGTGAAAAAATAATTTTAAAATCGTTCGGGAAATGAGTTTACTCCCTGCTTACTTTCTTTGTATACATTCGACTATACCGGGATTTACGGGAAATCGCGGGTTTTCGGTTGCCGGCGATTAAACTGCTTTCATTCGGCGTCTCATTCAAAAATGAAAATATTTTTGAAAACTACAAGTCTCATGGGTTTTAGTGGTGAAAAAATAATTTTAAAATCGTTCGGGAAATGAGTTTACTCCCTGCTTACTTTCTTTGTATACATTCGACTATACGGGCCGAGTCCGGGATTTACGGGAAATCGCGGGTTTTCGGTTGCCGGCGTTTAAACTGCTTTCATTCGGCGTCTCATCAAAAATGAAAATATTTTTGAAAACTACAAGTCTCATGGGTTTTAGTGGTGAAAAAATAATTTTAAAAATCGTTCGGGAAATGAGTTTACTCCCTGCTTACTTTCTTTGTATACATTCGACTATACGGCCGAGCCGGGATTTACGGGAAATCGCGGGTTTTCGGTTGCCGGCGATTAAACTGCTTTCATTCGGCGTCTCATCAAAAATGAAAATATTTTTGAAAACTACAAGTCTCATGGGTTTTAGTGGTGAAAAAAATAATTTTAAAAATCGTTCGGGAAATGAGTTTACTCCCTGGGTACTTTCTTTGTATACATTCCACTATACGGCCGAGCCGGATTTACGGGAAATCGCGGGTTTTCGGTTTGCCGGCGATTAAACTGCTTTCATTCGGCGTCTCATCAAAAATGAAAATATTTTTGAAAACTACAAGTCTCATGGGTTTTAGTGGTGAAAAAATAATTTTAAAAATCGTTCGGGAAATGAGTTTACTCCCTGCTTACTTTCTTTGTATACATTCGACTATACGGGCCGAGTCCCGGGATTTACGGGAAATCGCGGGTTTTCGGTTGCCGGCGATTTAAACTGCTTTCATTCGGGGTCTCATCAAAAATGAAAATATTTTGAAAACTACAAGTCTCATGGGTTTTAGTGGTGAAAAAATAATTTTAAAAATCGTTCGGGAAATGAGTTTTACTCCCTGCTTACTTTCTTTGTATACATTCGACTATACGGCGATCGGATTACGGGAAATCGCGGGTTTTCGGTTGCCGGCGATTAAACTGCTTTCATTCGGCGTCTCATCAAAAATGAAAATATTTTTGAAAAACTACAAGTCTCATGGGTTTTAGTGGTGAAAAAATAATTTTAAAAATCGTTCGGGAAATGAGTTTACTCCCTGCTTACTTTCTTTGTATACATTCGACTATACGGGCCGAGTCCGGGATTTACGGGAAATCGCGGGTTTTCGGTTTGCCGGCGATTAAACTGCTTTCATTCGGCGTCTCATCAAAAAATGAAAATATTTTTTGAAAACTACAAGTCTCATGGGTTTTAGTGGTGAAAAAATAATTTTAAAAATCGTTCGGGAAATGAGTTTAACTCCCTGCTTACTTTCTTTGTATACATTCGACTATACGGGATTTACGGGAAATCGCGGGTTTTCGGTTGCCGGCGATTAAACTGCTTTCATTCGGCGTCTCATCAAAAATGAAAATATTTTTTGAAACTACAAGTCTCATGGGTTTTAGTGGTGAAAAAATAATTTTTAAAAATCGTTCGGGAAATGAGTTTACTCCCTGCTTACTTTCTTTGTATACATTCGACTATACGGGATTTACGGGAAATCGCGGGTTTTCGGTTGCCGGCGATTAAACTGCTTTCATTCGGCGTCTCATCAAAAATGAAAAATATTTTTGAAAACTACAAGTCTCATGGGTTTTAGTGGTGAAGAAAATAAATTTTAAAAATCGTTCGGGAAATGAGTTTACTCCCTGGGTACTTTCTTTGTATACATTCGACTATACGGGCGGCCGGATTTACGGGAAATCGCGGGTTTTCGGTTTGCCGGCGATTAAAACTGCTTTCATTTCGGCGTCTCATCAAAAATGAAAAATATTTTTGAAAAACTACAAGTCTCATGGGTTTTAGTGGTGAAAAAATAATTTTAAAAATCGTTCGGGAAATGAGTTTACTCCCTGCTTACTTTCTTTGTATACATTCGACTATACGGGCGAGCCGGGATTTACGGGAAATCGCGGGTTTTCGGTTTCCGGCGATTTAAACTGGTTTCATTCGGGTCTCATCAAAAATGAAAATATTTTTGAAAACTGCAAGTCTCATGGGTTTTAGTTGGTTGAAAAAATAATTTTAAAAATCGTTCGGGAAATGAGTTTACTCCCTGCTTACTTTCTTTGTATACATTCGACTATACGGGCGAGTCCGGGATTTACGGGAAATCGCGGGATTTCGGTTGCCGGCGATTAAACTGCTTTCATTCGGCGTCTCATCAAAAATGAAAATATTTTTGAAAACTACAAGTCTCATGGGTTTTAGTGGTGAAAAAAATAATTTTAAAAATCGTTCGGAAATGAGTTTACTCCCTGCTTACTTTCTTTGTATACATTCGACTATACGGGGATTTACGGGAAATCGCGGGTTTTCGGTTGCCGGCGATTAAACTGCTTTCATTCGGCGTCTCATCAAAAATGAAAATATTTTTGAAAACTACAAGTCTCATGGGTTTTAGTGGTGAAAAAAATAATTTTAAAAATCGTTCGGGAAATGAGTTTACTCCCTGCTTACTTTCTTTGTATACATTCGACTATACGGGCGAGCCGGGATTTACGGGAAATCGCGGGTTTTCGGTTGCCGGCGATTAAACTGCTTTCATTCGGCGTCTCATCAAAAATGAAAATATTTTTGAAAACTACAAGTCTCATGGGTTTTAGTGGTGAAAAAATAATTTAAAAATCGTTCGGGAAATGAGTTTACTCCCTGCTTACTTTCTTTGTATACATTCGACTATACGGGCCGAGCCGGGATTTACGGGAAATCGCGGGTTTTCGGTTTGCCGGCGATTAAACTGCTTTCATTCGGCGTCTCATCAAAAATGAAAATATTTTTGAAAACTACAAGTCTCATGGGTTTTAGTGGTGAAAAAATAATTTTAAAAATCGTTCGGGAAATGAGTTTACTCCCTGGGTACTTTCTTGTATACATTCCGACTATACGGGCCGAGCCGGGATTTACGGGAAATCGCGGGTTTTCGGTTTCCGGCGATTAAACTGCTTTCATTCGGCGTCTCATCAAAAATGAAAATATTTTTTGAAAACTACAAGTCTCATGGGTTTTAGTGGTGAAAAAATAATTTTAAAAATCGTTCGGGAAATGAGTTTACTCCCTGCTTACTTTCTTTGTATACATTCGACTATACGGGCGATCCGGGATTTACGGGAAATCGCGGGTTTTCGGTTGCCGGCGATTAAACTGCTTTCATTCGGCGTCTCATCAAAAATGAAAATATTTTTGAAAACTACAAGTCTCATGGGTTTTAGTGGTGAAAAAATAATTTAAAAATCGTTCGGGAAATGAGTTTACTCCCTGCTTACTTTCTTTGTATACATTCGACTATACGGCGAGCCGGATTTACGGGAAATCGCGGGTTTTCGGTTGCCGGCGATTAAACTGCTTTCATTCGGCGTCTCATCAAAATGAAAATATTTTTGAAAACTACAAGTCTCATGGGTTTTAGTGGTGAAAAAATAATTTTAAAAATCGTTCGGGAAATGAGTTTACTCCCTGGTTACTTTCTTTGTATACATTCGACTATACGGCGGCCGGATTTACGGGAAATCGCGGGTTTTCGGTTGCCGGCGATTAAACTGCTTTCATTCGGCGTCTCATCAAAAATGAAAATATTTTTTGAAAACTACAAGTCTCATGGGTTTTAGTGGTGAAAAAATAATTTAAAAATCGTTCGGGAAATGAGTTTACTCCCTGCTTACTTTCTTTGTATACATTCGACTATACGGGCCGAGTCCGGGATTTACGGGAAATCGCGGGTTTTCGGTTGCCGGCGATTAAACTGCTTTCATTCGGCGTCTCATCAAAAATGAAAATATTTTTGAAAACTACAAGTCTCATGGGTTTTAGTGGTGAAAAAATAATTTTAAAAATCGTTCGGGAAATGAGTTTACTCCCTGCTTACTTTCTTTGTATACATTCGACTATACGGAGCGGATTTACGGGAAATCGCGGGTTTTCGGTTGCCGGCGATTAAACTGCTTTCATTCGGCGTCTCATCAAAAATGAAAATATTTTTGAAAACTACAAGTCTCATGGGTTTTAGTGGTGAAAAAATAATTTTAAAAATCGTTCGGGAAATGAGTTTACTCCCTGCTTACTTTCTTTGTATACATTCGACTATACGGGGGATTTACGGGAAATCGCGGGTTTTCGGTTGCCGGCGATTAAACTGCTTTCATTCGGCGTCTCATCAAAAATGAAAATATTTTTGAAAACTACAAGTCTCATGGGTTTTAGTGGTGAAAAAATAATTTTAAAAATCGTTCGGGAAATGAGTTTACTCCCTGGTTACTTTCTTTGTATACATTCGACTATACGGGCGAGCCGGATTTACGGGAAATCGCGGGTTTTCGGTTGCCGGCGATTAAACTGCTTTCATTCGGCGTCTCATCAAAAATGAAAATATTTTTGAAAACTACAAGTCTCATGGGTTTTAGTGGTGAAAAAATAATTTTAAAAATCGTTCGGGAAATGAGTTTACTCCCTGCTTACTTTCTTTGTATACATTCGACTATACGGCCGAGCCGGGATTTACGGGAAATCGCGGGTTTTCGGTTGCCGGCGATTAAACTGCTTTCATTCGGCGTCTCATCAAAAATGAAAATATTTTTGAAAACTACAAGTCTCATGGGTTTTAGTGGTGAAAAAATAATTTTAAAAATCGTTCGGGAAATGAGTTTACTCCCTGCTTACTTTCTTTGTATACATTCGACTATACGGGCGATCCGGATTACGGGAAATCGCGGGTTTTCGGTTGCCGGCGATTAAACTGCTTTCATTCGGCGTCTCATCAAAAATGAAAATATTTTTGAAAACTACAAGTCTCATGGGTTTTAGTGGTGAAAAAATAATTTTAAAAATCGTTCGGGAAATGAGTTTACTCCCTGGCTTACTTTCTTTGTATACATTCGACTATACGGGAGCCGGATTTACGGGAAATCGCGGGTTTTCGGTTGCCGGCGATTAAACTGGCTTTCATTCGGCGTCTCATCAAAAATGAAAATATTTTTGAAAACTACAAGTCTCATGGGTTTTAGTGGTGAAAAATAATTTTAAAAATCGTTCGGGAAATGAGTTTACTCCCTGCTTACTTTCTTTGTATACATTCGACTATACGGGATTTACGGGAAATCGCGGGTTTTCGGTTGCCGGCGATTAAACTGCTTTCATTCGGCCTCTCATCAAAAATGAAAATATTTTTGAAAACTACAAGTCTCATGGGTTTTAGTGGTGAAAAAATAATTTTAAAAATCGTTCGGGAAATGAGTTTACTCCCTGCTTACTTTCTTTGTATACATTCGACTATACGGGATTTACGGGAAATCGCGGGTTTTCGGTTGCCGGCGATTAAACTGCTTTCATTCGGCGTCTCATCAAAAATGAAAATATTTTTGAAAACTACAAGTCTCATGGGTTTTAGTGGTGAAAAAATAATTTTAAAAATCGTTCGGGAAATGAGTTTACTCCCTGCTTACTTTCTTTGTATACATTCGACTATACGGCGAGCCGGATTTACGGGAAATCGCGGGTTTTCGGTTGCCGGCGATTAAACTGCTTTCATTCGGCGTCTCATCAAAAATGAAAATATTTTTGAAAACTACAAGTCTCATGGGTTTTAGTGGTGAAAAATAATTTTAAAAATCGTTCGGGAAATGAGTTTACTCCCTGCTTACTTTCTTTGTATACATTCGACTATACGGGCCGAGTCCGGGATTTACGGGAAATCGCGGGTTTTCGGTTGCCGGCGATTAAACTGCTTTCATTCGGCGTCTCATCAAAAATGAAAATATTTTGAAAACTACAAGTCTCATGGGTTTTAGTGGTGAAAAAATAATTTTAAAAATCGTTCGGGAAATGAGTTTACTCCCTGCTTACTTTCTTTGTATACATTCGACTATACGGGGATTTACGGGAAATCGCGGGTTTTCGGTTGCCGGCGATTAAACTGCTTTCATTCGGCGTCTCATCAAAAATGAAAATATTTTTGAAAACTACAAGTCTCATGGGTTTTAGTGGTGAAAAAATAATTTTAAAAATCGTTCGGGAAATGAGTTTACTCCCTGCTTACTTTCTTTGTATACATTCGACTATACGGCCGGGATTTACGGGAAATCGCGGGTTTTCGGTTGCCGGCGATTAAACTGCTTTCATTCGGCGTCTCATCAAAAATGAAAATATTTTTGAAAACTACAAGTCTCATGGGTTTTAGTGGTGAAAAAATAATTTTAAAAATCGTTCGGGAAATGAGTTTACTCCCTGCTTACTTTCTTTGTATACATTCGACTATACGCGATCGATTTACGGGAAATCGCGGGTTTTCGGTTGCCGGCGATTAAACTGCTTTCATTCGGCGTCTCATCAAAAATGAAAATATTTTTGAAAACTACAAGTCTCATGGGTTTTAGTGGTGAAAAAATAATTTTAAAAATCGTTCGGGAAATGAGTTTACTCCCTGCTTACTTTCTTTGTATACATTCGACTATACGGGGATTTACGGGAAATCGCGGGTTTTCGGTTGCCGGCGATTAAACTGCTTTCATTCGGCGTCTCATCAAAAATGAAAATATTTTTGAAAACTACAAGTCTCATGGGTTTTAGTGGTGAAAAAATAATTTTAAAAATCGTTCGGGAAATGAGTTTACTCCCTGCTTACTTTCTTTGTATACATTCGACTATACGGCCGAGTCCGGGATTTACGGGAAATCGCGGGTTTTCGGTTGCCGGCGATTAAACTGCTTTCATTCGGCGTCTCATCAAAAATGAAAATATTTTTGAAAACTACAAGTCTCATGGGTTTTAGTGGTGAAAAAATAATTTTAAAAATCGTTCGGGAAATGAGTTTACTCCCTGCTTACTTTCTTTGTATACATTCGACTATACGGTCGGATTTACGGGAAATCGCGGGTTTTCGGTTGCCGGCGATTAAACTGCTTTCATTCGGCGTCTCATCAAAAATGAAAATATTTTTGAAAACTACAAGTCTCATGGGTTTTAGTGGTGAAAAATAATTTTAAAAATCGTTCGGGAAATGAGTTTACTCCCTGCTTACTTTCTTTGTATACATTCGACTATACGGGATTTACGGGAAATCGCGGGTTTTCGGTTGCCGGCGATTAAACTGCTTTCATTCGGCGTCTCATCAAAAATGAAAATATTTTTGAAAACTACAAGTCTCATGGGTTTTAGTGGTGAAAAAATAATTTTAAAAATCGTTCGGGAAATGAGTTTACTCCCTGCTTACTTTCTTTGTATACATTCGACTATACGGCCGAGCCGGATTTACGGGAAATCGCGGGTTTTCGGTTGCCGGCGATTAAACTGCTTTCATTCGGCGTCTCATCAAAAATGAAAATATTTTTGAAAACTACAAGTCTCATGGGTTTTAGTGGTGAAAAAATAATTTTAAAAATCGTTCGGGAAATGAGTTTACTCCCTGCTTACTTTCTTTGTATACATTCGACTATACGGGATTTACGGGAAATCGCGGGTTTTCGGTTGCCGGCGATTAAACTGCTTTCATTCGGCGTCTCATCAAAAATGAAAATATTTTTTAAAACTACAAGTCTCATGGGTTTTAGTGGTGAAAAAATAATTTTAAAAATCGTTCGGGAAATGAGTTTACTCCCTGGGTACTTTCTTTGTATACATTCGACTATACGGGCCGAGTCCGGGATTTACGAGAAATCGCGGGTTTTCGGTTGCCGGCGATTAAACTGCTTTCATTCGGCGTCTCATCAAAAATGAAAATATTTTTGAAAACTACAAGTCTCATGGGTTTTAGTGGTGAAAAAATAATTTTAAAAATCGTTCGGGAAATGAGTTTACTCCCTGCTTACTTTCTTTGTATACATTCGACTATACGGGATTTACGGGAAATCGCGGGTTTTCGGTTGCCGGCGATTAAACTGCTTTCATTCGGCGTCTCATCAAAAATGAAAATATTTTTTAAAACTACAAGTCTCATGGGTTTTAGTGGTGAAAAAATAATTTTAAAAATCGTTCGGGAAATGAGTTTACTCCCTGCTTACTTTCTTTGTATACATTCGACTATACGGGGATTTACGGGAAATCGCGGGTTTTCGGTTGCCGGCGATTAAACTGCTTTCATTCGGCGTCTCATCAAAAATGAAAATATTTTAAAAACTACAAGTCTCATGGGTTTTAGTGGTGAAAAAATAATTTTAAAAATCGTTCGGGAAATGAGTTTACTCCCTGCTTACTTTCTTTGTATACATTCGACTATACGGGCGGGGATTTACGGGAAATCGCGGGTTTTCGGTTGCCGGCGATTAAACTGCTTTCATTCGGCGTCTCATCAAAAATGAAAATATTTTTGAAAACTACAAGTCTCATGGGTTTTAGTGGTGAAAAAATAATTTTAAAAATCGTTCGGGAAATGAGTTTACTCCCTGCTTACTTTCTTTGTATACATTCGACTATACGGGATTTACGGGAAATCGCGGGTTTTCGGTTGCCGGCGATTAAACTGCTTTCATTCGGCGTCTCATCAAAAATGAAAATATTTTTTAAAACTACAAGTCTCATGGGTTTTAGTGGTGAAAAAATAATTTTAAAAATCGTTCGGGAAATGAGTTTACTCCCTGCTTACTTTCTTTGTATACATTCGACTATACGGGATTTACGGGAAATCGCGGGTTTTCGGTTGCCGGCGATTAAACTGCTTTCATTCGGCGTCTCATCAAAAATGAAAATATTTTTGAAAACTACAAGTCTCATGGGTTTTAGTGGTGAAAAAATAATTTTAAAAATCGTTCGGGAAATGAGTTTACTCCCTGCTTACTTTCTTTGTATACATTCGACTATACGGGATTTACGGGAAAATCGCGGGTTTTCGGTTGCCGGCGATTAAACTGCTTTCATTCGGCGTCTCATCAAAAATGAAAATATTTTTGAAAACTACAAGTCTCATGGGTTTTAGTGGTGAAAAAATAATTTCAAAAATCGTTCGGGAAATGAGTTTACTCCCTGGGTACTTTCTTTGTATACATTCCACTATACGGACCGAGTCCAGTTCAAGTCTCATGGGTTTTAGTGGTGAAAAAATAATTTTAAAAATCGTTCGGGAAATGAGGTTACTACCTGCCTACTTTCTTTGTATACATTCGACTATACGGAATTTACGGGAAATCGCGGGTTTTCGGTTGCCGGCGATTAAACTGCTTTCATTCGGCGTCTCATCAAAAATGAAAATATTTTTTAAAACTACAAGTCTCATGGGTTTTAGTGGTGAAAAAATAATTTTAAAAATTGTTCGGGAAATAAGTTTACTCCCTGGGTACTTTCTTTTTATACATTCGACTATACGGAATTTACGGGAAATCGCGGGTTTTCGGTTGCCGGCGATTAAACTGCTTTCATTCGGCGTCTCATCAAAAATGAAAATATTTTTTAAAACTACAAGTCTCATGGGTTTTAGTGGTGAAAAAATAATTTTAAAAATCGTTCGGGAAATGAGTTTACTCCCTGCTTACTTTCTTTGTATAAATTCGACTATAAGGGATTTACGGGAAATCGCGGGTTTTCGGTTGCCGGCGATTAAACTGCTTTCATTCGGCGTCTCATCAAAAATGAAAATATTTTTGAAAACTACAAGTCTCATGGGTTTTAGTGGTGAAAAAATAATTTTAAAAATCGTTCGGGAAATGAGGTTACTACCTGCTTACTTTCTTTGTATACATTCGACTATACGGAATTTACGGGAAATCGCGGGTTTTCGGTTGCCGGCGATTAAACTGCTTTCATTCCGCGTCTCATCAAAAATGAAAATATTTTTTAAAACTACAAGTCTCATGGGTTTTAGTGGTGAAAAAATAATTTTAAAAATCGTTCGGGAAATGAGTTTACTCCCTGCTTACTTTCTTTGTATACATTCGACTATACGGGCGTAGTCCGGAATTTACGGGAAATTGCGGGTTTTCGGTTGCCGGCGATTAAACTGCTTTCATTCCGCGTCTCATCAAAAATGAAAACATTTTTGAAAACTACAAGTCTCATGGGTTTTAGTGGTGAAAAAATAATTTTAAAAATCGTTCGGGAAATGAGTTTACTCCCTGCTTACTTTCTTTGTATACATTCGACTATACGGGATTTACGGGATATCGCGGGTTTTCGGTTGCCGGCGATTAAACTGCTTTCATTCGGCGTCTCATCAAAAATGAAAATATTTTTGAAAACTACAAGTCTCATGGGTTTTAGTGGTGAAAAAATAATTTTAAAAATCGTTCGGGAAATGAGTTTACTCCCTGCTTACTTTCTTTGTATACATTCGACTATACGGGCCGAGTCCGGGATTTACGGGAAATCGCGGGTTTTCGGTTGCCGGCGATTAAACTGCTTTCATTCGGCGTCTCATCAAAAATGAAAATATTTTTGAAAACTACAAGTCTCATGGGTTTTAGTGGTGAAAAAATAATTTTAAAAATCGTTCGGGAAATGAGTTTACTCCCTGCTTACTTTCTTTGTATACATTCGACTATACGGGATTTACGGGAAATCGCGGGTTTTCGGTTGCCGGCGATTAAACTGCTTTCATTCGGCGTCTCATCAAAAATGAAAATATTTTTTGAAAACTACAAGTCTCATGGGTTTTAGTGGTGAAAAAATAATTTTAAAAATTGTTCGGGAAATGAGTTTACTCCCTGGGTACTTTCTTTGTATACATTCGACTATACGGGCCGAGTCCGGGATTTACGGGAAATCGCGGGTTTTCGGTTGCCGGCGATTAAACTGCTTTCATTCGGCGTCTCATCAAAAATGAAAATATTTTTGAAAACTACAAGTCTCATGGGTTTTAGTGGTGAAAAAATAATTTTAAAAATCGTTCGGGAAATGAGTTTACTCCCTGCTTACTTTCTTTGTATACATTCGACTATACGGGATTTACGGGAAATCGCGGGTTTTCGGTTGCCGGCGATTAAACTGCTTTCATTCGGCGTCTCATCAAAAATGAAAATATTTTTGAAAACTACAAGTCTCATGGGTTTTAGTGGTGAAAAAATAATTTTAAAAATCGTTCGGGAAATGAGTTTACTCCCTGCTTACTTTCTTTGTATACATTCGACTATACGGGATTTACGGGAAATCGCGGGTTTTCGCTTTCCAGAGATTAAACTGGTTTCATTCGGCGTCTCATCAAAAATGAGAATATTTTTGAAAACTACAAGTCTCATGGGTTTTAGTGGTGAAAAAATAATTTCAAAAATCGTTCGGGAAATGAGTTTACTCCCTGGGTACTTTCTTTGTATACATTCCACTATACGGACCGAGCCCGGGATTTACGGGAAATCGCGGATTTTCGGTTTCCGGAGATTAAACTGGTTTCATTTGGCGTTTCATCAAAAATTAAATATTTTTGAAAAATGCAAGTCTCATGAGTTTTAGTGGTGAAAAAATAATTTTAAAAATCGTTCGGGAAATGAGTTTACTATGATATGATATGATATGATATGATTAATTTATTTATAGTTGACAAGTTTACAAGAAAATGTAGCTCTGAGGCTAATTAAAGTCAACTTTAAAAACATTAAAAACAATAAGTAACTAAATATAAAAAATCTATAAAGAATACCGTATATACAATTTTTTTAAATATTTTAAATAATATGTCAAAGGATAGACAAAGGAAGACAACGGGGAAACTAAAGAAAACCTAATTCAGGTATAAAAGTTTTGCATATTCTGCAAGGACAATGGTTTGGAATCCAGTTTCTTATTTTGCATCGAAACTCAATTAAAGTACCAGCGTTCCGATACTCGTTAGGCAAAGAGTTCCAAAGCTTTAACCCAACATTAGACAGTGTTTCGATCCCATATCTCACTGAAAATATTTTGTTACTCTTGAGTTTGTCCTTCCTCAAATTATACACTGGTTCAGGAAAGATAAAAAGTTCATTCAACATTTCTGGACCTGTTTTTGTTTTAGCTTTATACAGCTCAGTAACAAGGATGCGTAAGTTCGTTTGGTGAATTGTAACGCTCCATTTTCGATAAAAGCTCTTCAAATGAGGATTGATAGTCTTGATAGATAATTCTTAGTGCTCTTTCATGTATATGGTTTATCCTATTGTTTAATTTACGACTGTGAAACATCCATACTAATGGACAGTACGAAAAATGACTAGTGACAAAAGCATTAATAATCAGCTTTCGCTGGTCTAATGTCATTAAGGAAGATAACCTTGCAAGCGCACTAACTTTCTGGCCTGCCTTGTTACAGAGCTGATTAACATGTTCCTCGAAAGAAAGTTTGTTGTCTATAGTTATACCAAGCAGTTTCTCAGTTTGAGAATTGTTTAGAAGTTCATCACAAACTTTTAATCGTACATCAGTTTTGTTAGTAAAAAAATGTGATTTTTCTGGGTTGGCTTTCATACCGTTATTTTCAAACCAAGTAAATATTATAATTGCTGCATATTCAATCTTTTCAATAACTTCGTTGATATTCTTTCCTATTGAAAATGGGGTTGTATCATCAGCATAGTTGACAATGTCCATATATGGGACAAAAAGGAAAAGATCGCATAAAAATATATTGAAAAGCAAAGGACCCAAAATTGATCCTTGCGGTACGCCGTATTTTATTTTTGTCCATGCACTATAATTGTTATTTATACGTACTCGCTGTTTCCTGTCAATTAGGTACGATTTTATAAACAGCAAAGAGTTCATATCAAAGCCATATGCATGAAGTTTTGCTAGTAAGAGCTCGTGTGGTATGCAGTCAAATGCCTTAGACAAATCAGTTAAAAGCGCTCCAAATGTGCCACCTTTGTCAAGACTGTTTTTCCATTTTTCAATCATACTTATGAGGCATTGTTGTGAACTGTGCCCCTTGCGAAAACCAAATTGAAGTTTCGAAAATAATGGCTCGAAGAAGGTGTATATTTGGTCATACATGCATCTTTCATAGATTTTTGAGATGTTCGATAGGATGCTTACAGGTCTATAGTTCGCCTTTTCAGTGCGCAGTCCTTTCTTGTGTGTAGGAGTAATATCTGCGTTTTTCAAAGATGTTGGAAATTCAGAACTTTTTAACGATTGAGTAAAATTTTCCGTAATGAATTGGCTAAAAATATCACTGTTTTCTTTGATGATGTTAGTAGGAATATCATCTTTCTGCTGCGCCTTTTTTGGATCAAGTTTTCGAATGTATTTTTCAACATTTTCAAATGCAATTTGTTTAAAAGAAAATTTTGTGCTGCTTTTTGCGCTTTTTCTTATCTTTTCTACACTAGGATGAGATTTATATTTATATATTATCGAATTTATTTGATCTTCGGGTCTGTTTTCATTACTTGAAGGTTGTATATTTGATGACTTTATGCCTAAATTTTCAACAACACTGCCAAAATAATTGTTGAATATTTCAGTAATATCTTTATCATCAGATATTGTAGTCCCATTTTCAACTAAGGTAATATTTTCACTTGTAACTGTCTTGTTAGAGAAACATGGTTTTACTGTTTTCCAGAATAACCTATTGTCAGTTATATTTTTAACATTAAGGTTGTTGAAAAATTTGTCTTTACTTTTTCTTATTAGTGAAACACAAAAATTCCTTTGTTTATTGTATGCTAATTTACTCTCTGGAGTTTTATCCTTCCTATGCTTATTTAAAAGTCTTGATCTATTCATAACTGCCTTGTTTATTTCTTTACTCATAAAAGGTGCCTGGTTATGACGTACATGTCTTTTCTTTCGAGGAGCATGATTATCTAAGGTCCTTAAAACATTGTTTTTGAAATTTTCAAAATTTTTAAAATCATCGAGATTGTTGTCATCATTTAGAGCATCCATTATATCATGGCGGAAATTTACATTATTAAAATTCCGATATGCTCTATAATTTATAATTTTTGGTTTTCGTTTAGCAAAGTTGGCCTTTAAAACAGTCATTGTCAATTTATGAAAATCAGACAAGCCTGTTTCAATAGCCCTGGAGTGACAAAAAGATCTTGGGTGGTTTGTCAAGATGAGATCTATGTTTGTAGGGTTATCTATGCTTTTGAAGCATGTAGGCTCTTTTATTAAAGAGTTAAGTTTATATGTTGTTAAAAATTCATTTACATGTAGGTTGCTAATTTCAGCGTTAAAATCACCCAGTATTACATAGTTCTCATATTTGCAGGAAAACGAATCAATTTTTTTACTTATGTGGTTTAAGTTTTGAGCAATAAGATTAGTTTTTGGGTTAAATAAACACACAACTAACCGTTTTTTGCTTCTTAAATTTAGTTCAATATAAAAAATTTCAAACTCACTACATTCACATTTGGGTTTTAAAAGTTTTGAGGGAATATCATTTCGTACATAGAGAATCATTCCTCCCCCATTGCCATTTCTGTCGAAACGGTATGCATTATAGCCTTGAATCAAAAACTGATTAGTAGGAAATGATTCATTTAATGTTGTCTCTGAAATTAAAAAGAGATCAAGGTTTCTATTAACTTGATCAATAAGAGGATCAAACTTATTTCGTAGTGAATTGATATTAACATGCCCAAAAATTAGTCTATTTATGTTTTGTGATCTCAAATTGTCAAGAACCTTTTTCGTATTCTCGTAATTGTTTTCACCCAAGATATTTTCTACACTGCAGTTTACTGGTAGTTCAACATTGTCTTTTGCAGAATTTTCCTGACATCAATCTCGAGATTTCATTTTTCTAATAAAATTTACAGCTAATTTCCCTGCCCCCAACCCACTCAAATGTAACCCTTTTTTCCCAAGACATTCAGATGAAATATTGTCATTATCAATAACATTCAGAGACAGTTCTTTTAAATGCCTATTCAAATGGCTTACCGTTACTGCGGCTTTAGCATTATCAGTTCTTTTAATCACGGACGAAAAAATCACTTTACATCTAGGAAGTTTGGTGTTAATAAAAGTCTTCAAACTCAATAGTTTGTCCAAAATCAGTCGCGAGGTTTCATTAATAGTATTATTGGTTCCAACATGTAGAATTATTTTATTCCGGTTTCTTTTGTAACAGAGGTTTTACATAATGAAACATATCTTCTACCCTCGCTCCAGGGAATGAACGAACTTTAACGTTACGACGTGCTGACATTCTTTGTTCATCAAGTCCGTACAACATAGAATCACCGACAACGAGTGTTGTACCAGGTTTCCATGGAATTACCGATTTATCTTCTTTACTTTCGTCTTCGTTATTTACAACATAACTATTTTCTTTATTTACAACAAAACTATTCTCTAAAACAACATTATTTTTCTCAGTTGTTGTGATACTTTTCACGTTTACGTTTGAATAATAACTACTATGACATTTCTTTCTGTAATTTGCTAATTGTTGTTCACATGTTTGTATAGTTAAAATGACTTGTTCCGTTCCTGTGGGAATACTTCTCCTTAAATTAATTGCCGAATCATTTACAACAACATTAGCAGATTTATCCGATTCCAATGTAGAAATATGAGCGGAATTTTTTCCTTGACAATTCAAAATGGTGGACTTTTTCTCGAGAAGTAACAACAAACTGTCAATAACTTTTTGTTTATTGTCAAGCTCTTTACGTAAAAATATTACCTCATCATGGAGGTAGTCCTCTGGCAGAAGTGCGTTTTTGCCAATGCCCTTACTAAATTAAAACGTCCGGAGATGGTGTACATGGGAAAAACGAATCCACTACAGATTTATTTTTGATTTTTGCGAGCGTCTCATCCAACATCATGTCAAATTTACCAAACTCATCGAGAGTAGTATTCTGTTCTTTCGTACCTGTAACAATTTCGTTTCCAGTGTTTGGCGATGTCACAGATAATTCCATATACGTACTAGTATCAGTATAAAAATACGAAGCATCTTCGTCAAGTCCCTTCCTATAAATCATTTTGCACTTCTCTAGGTTTTTTCCAAAGCATCCTTTATCCTACTTTCAGAAACAGAGCACGTACCTTTACTAATAAAATTAAGTATATTATGTAGTGTTACTTTTTTCTTCTTTACCGTTCGTAAAAAATTTATAGATTCTAAAATGCAATTTTCTATATCCCCTTCAGAAAGATCACGTCCTGCCGCCATCTTGATCTTCAGGGCCAATTAGCTGGATAACTGGATCACAGGTGCACGCCACTACACTCAACTCCCTGCTTACTTTCTTTGTATACATTCGACTATAGGGGATATACGGGAAATCGCGGGTTTTCGGTTGCCGGCGATTAAACTGCTTTCATTCGGCGTCTCATCAAAAATGAAAATATTTTTTAAAACTACAAGTCTCATGGGTTTTAGTGGTGAAAAAATAATTTTAAAAATCGTTCGGGAAATGAGTTTACTCCCTGCTTACTTTCTTTGTATACATTCGACTATACGGGATTTACGGGAAATCGCGGGTTTTCGGTTGCCGGCGATTAAACTGCTTTCATTCGGCGTCTCATCAAAAATGAAAACATTTTTGAAAACTACAAATCTCATGGGTTTTAGTGCTGAAAAAAATAAATTAAAAAATCGTTCGGGAAATGCGTTTACTCCCTGGGTACATTTTTTGTATACATTCCACTATACGGGCCGAGCCGGGATTTACGGGAAATCGCGGGTTTTCGGTTGCCGGCGATTAAACTGCTTTCATTCGACGTCTCATCAAAAATGAAAATATTTTTGAAAACTACAAGTCTCATGGGTTTTAGTGGTGAAAAAATAATTTTAAAAATCGTTTGGGAAATGAGTTTACTCTCTGCTTACTTTCTTTGCATTACATTCGACTATAGCGGGATTTACGGGAAATCGCGGGTTTTCGGTTGCCAGGCGATTAAACTGCTTTAATTCGGCGTCTCATCAAAAATGAAAATTATTTTGAAACTACAAGTCTCATGGGTTTTAGTGGTGAAAAAATAATCTTAAAATCGTTCGGGAAATGAGTTTACTCCCTGCTTACTTTCTTTGTATACTTTCGACTATACGGGCCTTTACGGGAAATCGCGGGTTTTCGGTTGCCGGCGATTAAACTGCTTTCATTCGGCGTCTCATCAAAAATGAAAATATTTTTGAAAACTACAAGTCTCATGGGTTTTAGTGGTGAAAAAATAATTTTAAAAATCGTTCGGGAAATGAGTTTACTCCCTGCTTACTTTCTTTGTATACATTCGACTATACGGGGATTATACGGGAAATCGCGGGTTTTCGGTTGCCGGCGATTAAACTGCTTTCATTCGGCGTCTCATCAAAAATGAAAATATTTTTTAAAACTACAAGTCTGCATGGGTTTTAGTGGTGAAAAAATAATTTTAAAAATCGTTCGGGAAATGAGTTTACTCCCTGCTTACTTTCCTTTGTATACATTCGACTATACGGGGGATTTACGGGAAATCGCGGGTTTTCGGTTGCCGGCGATTAAACTGGTTTCATTCGGGCGACTCATCAAAAATGAAAACATATTTTGAAAACTACAAGTCTCATGGGTTTTAGTGGTGAAAAAATAAATTTAAAAATCGTTCGGGAAATGAGTTTACTCCCCTGGTTACTTTCTTTGTATACATTCGACTATACGGGGATTTACGGGAAATCGCGGGTTTTCGGTTGCCGGCGATTAAACTGCTTTCATTTCGGCGTCTCATCAAAAATGAAAATATTTTTGAAAAACTACAAGTCTCATGGGTTTTAGTGGTGAAAAAATAATTGTAAAAATCGTTCGGGAAATGATTTTACCTCCCTGCTTACTTTCTTTGTATACATTCGACTATAACCGGGATTTACGGGAAATCGCGGGTTTTCGGTTGGCGGCGATTAAAACTGCTTTCATTCGGGTTTCATCAAAAATGAAAATATTTTTTAAAACTACAAGTCTCATGGGTTTAGTGGTGAAAAAATAATTTAAAAATCGTTCGGAAATGAGTTTACTCCCTGCTTACTTTCTTGTAATACATTCACTATACGCGGGATTACGGGAAATCGCGGGTTTTCGGTTGCCGGCGATTAAACTGGTTTCAATTCGGCGTCTCATCAAAAATAAAATATTTTTTAAAACTACAAGTCTCATGGGTTTTAGTGTCGAGAAAAAATAATTTTAAAAAATTGTTCGGGAAATAAGTTTACTCCCTGGGTACTTTCTTTTATACATTCGACTATACGGCCGAGTCCGGGATTTACGGGAAATCGCGGGTTTTTAGTTGCCGGCGATTAAACTGCTTTCATTCGGCGTCTCATCAAAATGAAAATATTTTTGAAAACTACAAGTCTCATGGGTTTTAGTGGTGAAAAAATAATTTAAAAATCGTTCGGGAAATGAGTTTACTCCCCTGCTTACTTTCTTTGTATACATTCGACTATACGGGAATTTACGGGAAATCGCGGGTTTTCGGTTGCCGGCGATTAAACTGCTTTCATTCGGCGTCTCATCAAAAAATGAAAATATTTTTGAAAACTACAAGTCTCATGGGTTTTAGTGGTGAAAAAAATAATTTTAAAATCGTTCGGGAAATGAATTTACTCCCTGCCTTACTTTCTTTGGTATCACATCGATGGTGACTTGCATACGAGTTTTTACGGGAAATCGCGGCGGTTTTACTGGTTTGCCAGGCGATTAAGACTGCTCTCATTCGGCGTACTCATCAAAAATGAAGAATATTCTTTTAAAACTACAAGTCTCGATGGGTTTTAGTGGTAGAAAAAATAATTTCAAAAAATTGTTCGGGAAATGGAGTTACTCCGCTGGGGTACTTTCTTTGTATACATTCCACTATACGGGGCCAAGCCCGGTGGATTTACGGGAAACTCGCGGGTTTTCGGTTGCCGGCGATTAAACTGCTTTCATTCGGCGTCTCATCAAAAATGAAAATATTTTTGAAAACTACAAGTCTCATGGGTTTTAGTGGTGAAAAAATAATTTTAAAAATCGTTCGGGAAATGAGTTTACTCCCTGCTTACTTTCTTTGTATACATTCGACTATACGGGATTTACGGGAAATCGCGGGTTTTCGGTTGCCGGCGATTAAACTGCTTTCATTCGGCGTCTCATCAAAAATGAAAATATTTTTGAAAACTACAAGTCTCATGGGTT
Organism: Hydractinia echinata; assembly: GCA_030067915.1. NCBI lineage: Eukaryota > Metazoa > Cnidaria > Hydrozoa > Anthoathecata > Hydractiniidae > Hydractinia > Hydractinia echinata. The sequence continues at coordinate 6,462 of JASGCC010001374.1, read as the reverse complement.
TTAGTGGTGAAAAAATAATTTTAAAAATCGTTCGGGAAATGAGTTTACTCCCTGCTTACTTTCTTTGTATACATTCGACTATACGGGATTTACGGGAAATCGCGGGTTTTCGGTTGCCGGCGATTAAACTGCTTTCATTCGGCGTCTCATCAAAAATGAAAATATTTTTGAAAACTACAAGTCTCATGGGTTTTAGTGGTGAAAAAATAATTTTAAAAATCGTTCGGGAAATGAGTTTACTCCCTGCTTACTTTCTTTGTATACATTCGACTATACGGGATTTACGGGAAATCGCGGGTTTTCGGTTGCCGGCGATTAAACTGCTTTCATTCGGCGTCTCATCAAAAATGAAAATATTTTTGAAAACTACAAGTCTCATGGGTTTTAGTGGTGAAAAAATAATTTTAAAAATCGTTCGGGAAATGAGTTTACTCCCTGCTTACTTTCTTTGTATACATTCGACTATACGGGATTTACGGGAAATCGCGGGTTTTCGGTTGCCGGCGATTAAACTGCTTTCATTCGGCGTCTCATCAAAAATGAAAATATTTTTGAAAACTACAAGTCTCATGGGTTTTAGTGGTGAAAAAATAATTTTAAAAATCGTTCGGGAAATGAGTTTACTCCCTGTACTTTCTTTGTATACATTCGACTATACGGCCGAGCCGGGATTTACGGGAAATCGCGGGTTTTCGGTTGCCGGCGATTAAACTGCTTTCATTCGGCGTCTCATCAAAAATGAAAATATTTTTGAAAACTACAAGTCTCATGGGTTTTAGTGGTGAAAAAATAATTTTAAAAATCGTTCGGGAAATGAGTTTACTCCCTGCTTACTTTCTTTGTATACATTCGACTATACGGGATTTACGGGAAATCGCGGGTTTTCGGTTGCCGGCGATTAAACTGCTTTCATTCGGCGTCTCATCAAAAATGAAAATATTTTTGAAAACTACAAGTCTCATGGGTTTTAGTGGTGAAAAAATAATTTTAAAAATCGTTCGGGAAATGAGTTTACTCCCTGCTTACTTTCTTTGTATACATTCGACTATACGGGATTTACGGGAAATCGCGGGTTTTCGGTTGCCGGCGATTAAACTGCTTTCATTCGGCGTCTCATCAAAAATGAAAATATTTTTGAAAACTACAAGTCTCATGGGTTTTAGTGGTGAAAAAATAATTTTAAAAATCGTTCGGGAAATGAGTTTACTCCCTGCTTACTTTCTTTGTATACATTCGACTATACGGGATTTACGGGAAATCGCGGGTTTTCGGTTGCCGGCGATTAAACTGCTTTCATTCGGCGTCTCATCAAAAATGAAAATATTTTTGAAAACTACAAGTCTCATGGGTTTTAGTGGTGAAAAAATAATTTTAAAAATCGTTCGGGAAATGAGTTTACTCCCTGCTTACTTTCTTTGTATACATTCGACTATACGGGATTTACGGGAAATCGCGGGTTTTCGGTTGCCGGCGATTAAACTGCTTTCATTCGGCGTCTCATCAAAAATGAAAATATTTTTGAAAACTACAAGTCTCATGGGTTTTAGTGGTGAAAAAATAATTTTAAAAATCGTTCGGGAAATGAGTTTACTCCCTGCTTACTTTCTTTGTATACATTCGACTATACGGGATTTACGGGAAATCGCGGGTTTTCGGTTGCCGGCGATTAAACTGCTTTCATTCGGCGTCTCATCAAAAATGAAAATATTTTTGAAAACTACAAGTCTCATGGGTTTTAGTGGTGAAAAAATAATTTTAAAAATCGTTCGGGAAATGAGTTTACTCCCTGCTTACTTTCTTTGTATACATTCGACTATACGGGATTTACGGGAAATCGCGGGTTTTCGGTTGCCGGCGATTAAACTGCTTTCATTCGGCGTCTCATCAAAAATGAAAATATTTTTGAAAACTACAAGTCTCATGGGTTTTAGTGGTGAAAAAATAATTTTAAAAATCGTTCGGGAAATGAGTTTACTCCCTGCTACTTTCTTTGTATACATTCGACTATACGGCCGAGCCGGGATTTACGGGAAATCGCGGGTTTTCGGTTGCCGGCGATTAAACTGCTTTCATTCGGCGTCTCATCAAAAATGAAAATATTTTTGAAAACTACAAGTCTCATGGGTTTTAGTGGTGAAAAAATAATTTTAAAAATCGTTCGGGAAATGAGTTTACTCCTGCTTACTTTCTTTGTATACATTCGACTATACGGGCCGAGCCGGGATTTACGGGAAATCGCGGGTTTTCGGTTGCCGGCGATTAAACTGCTTTCATTCGGCGTCTCATCAAAAATGAAAATATTTTTGAAAACTACAAGTCTCATGGGTTTTAGTGGTGAAAAAATAATTTTAAAAATCGTTCGGGAAATGAGTTTACTCCCTGCTTACTTTCTTTGTATACATTCGACTATACGGGATTTACGGGAAATCGCGGGTTTTCGGTTGCCGGCGATTAAACTGCTTTCATTCGGCGTCTCATCAAAAATGAAAATATTTTTGAAAACTACAAGTCTCATGGGTTTTAGTGGTGAAAAAATAATTTTAAAAATCGTTCGGGAAATGAGTTTACTCCCTGCTTACTTTCTTTGTATACATTCGACTATACGGGCCGAGCCGGGATTTACGGGAAATCGCGGGTTTTCGGTTGCCGGCGATTAAACTGCTTTCATTCGGCGTCTCATCAAAAATGAAAATATTTTTGAAAACTACAAGTCTCATGGGTTTTAGTGGTGAAAAAATAATTTTAAAAATCGTTCGGGAAATGAGTTTACTCCCTGCTTACTTTCTTTGTATACATTCGACTATACGGGATTTACGGGAAATCGCGGGTTTTCGGTTGCCGGCGATTAAACTGCTTTCATTCGGCGTCTCATCAAAAATGAAAATATTTTTGAAAACTACAAGTCTCATGGGTTTTAGTGGTGAAAAAATAATTTTAAAAATCGTTCGGGAAATGAGTTTACTCCCTGCTTACTTTCTTTGTATACATTCGACTATACGGCCGACCGGGATTTACGGGAAATCGCGGGTTTTCGGTTGCCGGCGATTAAACTGCTTTCATTCGGCGTCTCATCAAAAATGAAAAATTTTTGAAAACTACAAGTCTCATGGGTTTTAGTGGTGAAAAAATAATTTTAAAAATCGTTCGGGAAATGAGTTTACTCCCTGCTTACTTTCTTTGTATACATTCGACTATACGGGATTTACGGGAAATCGCGGGTTTTCGGTTGCCGGCGATTAAACTGCTTTCATTCGGCGTCTCATCAAAAATGAAAATATTTTTGAAAACTACAAGTCTCATGGGTTTTAGTGGTGAAAAAATAATTTTAAAAATCGTTCGGGAAATGAGTTTACTCCCTGTACTTTCTTTGTATACATTCGACTATACGGGCCGAGCCGGGATTTACGGGAAATCGCGGGTTTTCGGTTGCCGGCGATTAAACTGCTTTCATTCGGCGTCTCATCAAAAATGAAAATATTTTTGAAAACTACAAGTCTCATGGGTTTTAGTGGTGAAAAAATAATTTTAAAAATCGTTCGGGAAATGAGTTTACTCCCTGCTTACTTTCTTTGTATACATTCGACTATACGGCCGACGGGATTTACGGGAAATCGCGGGTTTTCGGTTGCCGGCGATTAAACTGCTTTCATTCGGCGTCTCATCAAAAATGAAAATATTTTTGAAAACTACAAGTCTCATGGGTTTTAGTGGTGAAAAAATAATTTTAAAAATCGTTCGGGAAATGAGTTTACTCCCTGCTTACTTTCTTTGTATACATTCGACTATACGGGATTTACGGGAAATCGCGGGTTTTCGGTTGCCGGCGATTAAACTGCTTTCATTCGGCGTCTCATCAAAAATGAAAATATTTTTGAAAACTACAAGTCTCATGGGTTTTAGTGGTGAAAAAATAATTTTAAAAATCGTTCGGGAAATGAGTTTACTCCCTGCTTACTTTCTTTGTATACATTCGACTATACGGCCGACCGGGATTTACGGGAAATCGCGGGTTTTCGGTTGCCGGCGATTAAACTGCTTTCATTCGGCGTCTCATCAAAAATGAAAATATTTTTGAAAACTACAAGTCTCATGGGTTTTAGTGGTGAAAAAATAATTTTAAAAATCGTTCGGGAAATGAGTTTACTCCCTGCTTACTTTCTTTGTATACATTCGACTATACGGGATTTACGGGAAATCGCGGGTTTTCGGTTGCCGGCGATTAAACTGCTTTCATTCGGCGTCTCATCAAAAATGAAAATATTTTTGAAAACTACAAGTCTCATGGGTTTTAGTGGTGAAAAAATAATTTTAAAAATCGTTCGGGAAATGAGTTTACTCCCTGCTACTTTCTTTGTATACATTCGACTATACGGGCCGAGCCGGGATTTACGGGAAATCGCGGGTTTTCGGTTGCCGGCGATTAAACTGCTTTCATTCGGCGTCTCATCAAAAATGAAAATATTTTTGAAAACTACAAGTCTCATGGGTTTTAGTGGTGAAAAAATAATTTTAAAAATCGTTCGGGAAATGAGTTTACTCCCTGCTTACTTTCTTTGTATACATTCGACTATACGGGCCGAGCCGGGATTTACGGGAAATCGCGGGTTTTCGGTTGCCGGCGATTAAACTGCTTTCATTCGGCGTCTCATCAAAAATGAAAAATTTTTGAAAACTACAAGTCTCATGGGTTTTAGTGGTGAAAAAATAATTTTAAAAATCGTTCGGGAAATGAGTTTACTCCCTGCTTACTTTCTTTGTATACATTCGACTATACGGGATTTACGGGAAATCGCGGGTTTTCGGTTGCCGGCGATTAAACTGCTTTCATTCGGCGTCTCATCAAAAATGAAAATATTTTTGAAAACTACAAGTCTCATGGGTTTTAGTGGTGAAAAAATAATTTTAAAAATCGTTCGGGAAATGAGTTTACTCCCTGCTACTTTCTTTGTATACATTCGACTATACGGGCCGATCCGGGATTTACGGGAAATCGCGGGTTTTCGGTTGCCGGCGATTAAACTGCTTTCATTCGGCGTCTCATCAAAAATGAAAATATTTTTGAAAACTACAAGTCTCATGGGTTTTAGTGGTGAAAAAATAATTTTAAAAATCGTTCGGGAAATGAGTTTACTCCCTGCTTACTTTCTTTGTATACATTCGACTATACGGGATTTACGGGAAATCGCGGGTTTTCGGTTGCCGGCGATTAAACTGCTTTCATTCGGCGTCTCATCAAAAATGAAAATATTTTTGAAAACTACAAGTCTCATGGGTTTTAGTGGTGAAAAAATAATTTTAAAAATCGTTCGGGAAATGAGTTTACTCCCTGCTACTTTCTTTGTATACATTCGACTATACGGGCGACCGGGATTTACGGGAAATCGCGGGTTTTCGGTTGCCGGCGATTAAACTGCTTTCATTCGGCGTCTCATCAAAAATGAAAATTTTTGAAAACTACAAGTCTCATGGGTTTTAGTGGTGAAAAAATAATTTTAAAAATCGTTCGGGAAATGAGTTTACTCCCTGCTACTTTCTTTGTATACATTCGACTATACGGCCGAGCCCGGGATTTACGGGAAATCGCGGGTTTTCGGTTGCCGGCGATTAAACTGCTTTCATTCGGCGTCTCATCAAAAATGAAAATATTTTTGAAAACTACAAGTCTCATGGGTTTTAGTGGTGAAAAAATAATTTTAAAAATCGTTCGGGAAATGAGTTTACTCCCTGCTTACTTTCTTTGTATACATTCGACTATACGGGATTTACGGGAAATCGCGGGTTTTCGGTTGCCGGCGATTAAACTGCTTTCATTCGGCGTCTCATCAAAAATGAAAATATTTTTGAAAACTACAAGTCTCATGGGTTTTAGTGGTGAAAAAATAATTTTAAAAATCGTTCGGGAAATGAGTTTACTCCCTGCTACTTTCTTTGTATACATTCGACTATACGGGCCGAGCCGGGATTTACGGGAAATCGCGGGTTTTCGGTTGCCGGCGATTAAACTGCTTTCATTCGGCGTCTCATCAAAAATGAAAATATTTTTGAAAACTACAAGTCTCATGGGTTTTAGTGGTGAAAAAATAATTTTAAAAATCGTTCGGGAAATGAGTTTACTCCCTGGGTACTTTCTTTGTATACATTCGACTATACGGCGAGCCGGGATTTACGGGAAATCGCGGGTTTTCGGTTTCCGGAGATTAAACTGCTTTCATTCGGCGTCTCATCAAAAATGAAAATATTTTTGAAAACTACAAGTCTCATGGTTTTAGTGGTGAAAAAATAATTTTAAAAATCGTTCGGGAAATGAGTTTACTCCCTGCTTACTTTCTTTGTATACATTCGACTATACGCCGAGCCCGGGATTTACGGGAAATCGCGGGTTTTCGGTTGCCGGCGATTAAACTGCTTTCATTCGGCGTCTCATCAAAAATGAAAATATTTTTGAAAACTACAAGTCTCATG